>JABFPN010000507.1:0-45030 GCA_022817305.1 Leptoteleia sp. ZL-2020
AACAATTGAACGACGCATGTGTATTTTCAAATAGACATATTCTTATAATAAATAGAATATCTGGTTAGTGTTATCTGAAATAAGTTTTATTATAAAATGAAATTCCTTTTAATATACAAACCTTAATCTATTGTATATTAACTGAATATTCTTATTTTTAATAGATTTTCTATTAGTTTTAATAGGAATATTTTCTTTGTACAGGTTTCTTAAAGTAAGTATATTTTTTTTCTGAGTGTATAAATGAATTTTTTATTTCCTTATATGAAATTATTAAAAGATATATGGACTATATATATATATTTCACTTTTACTAGGGAATAATGAATAAGCACAATTAATGCCTTGCTCTTTAGTTTAATTATATAATACTTTATTTAATAGATACGTAAAGGCAAACAGGAGGTAAAGGTTGATTATCATTTTTAAATTATTTTATTCCCGCAAGCTGAGCGTAAAAAGTAAATTGCAATGTGCCGGGGTTAAATTCGTGCTTATAATGCGTTCGGTGTGCCACAGGCGGTGACAATAAGGGGATGAGCTAAGACGCTTCCCAAATTCCCAATTACTCTGCAATTAAGAAGCGATTATTTTGCATAGTGGCACGTCTCGTTGCGAACTGCGCCGCATGTCACTAAGAAGTTACGCTTGAATATTATTTTAACGAGCCTCGTAAAATGATTCCAAGTAGGACGAGCACGATACGCCTAAGAAAGATGCTTCGAGTAACTTTACTAAAGACACCTAGTTTGCATATTCGCCCTTTAATTTTCGCGTTACGATCGAATTTACTTATCGATGACAATTATTTTCGAATGATAATGACACTTTCTCGGTGCAAAGGTTTATTTTTATTCGATTGCAATTCGATTGAAATCACATTTGTAATATTTGCAAAAGAGAAATCGATCGACGACATTAAAGCCTTTCATCATCATCCACCTCTGTGAACTTTAATGACGAGAGTTTTCAAAGAAAACGATGTCAAAGTGCGACTTAACGCTACTTCCTCGTATTTTCTGCATAACCCTTTTCCTCGGTAGTTTTATTACACGCATTCTTAGTAAAGAACTATATACCGGAACTGTATTAAATTTTATTAATAATGGCATTATTATTATTATTATTATTATTATTATTATTATAACAATATTTAACTTTCATGAAGATATAAAATTGTTTCACTTTGAAATAAAATTGTTTAAACGTGTTTAGTGCAAATTTAGATATTGGATTGCATACAGCATAAATAATATTTTGTAATGATAAATTTAGTCTTTAATTACATGTTTGCAATTACTGACAATATATATTTGTTTTGAAGCAATTGATCATAGTCATTTCGTTGCAGTACAGTTTGTCATATTAAATAGGATTCAATGATTTATAATAGTTATAAATTTTCGTAGTAGTTGTTGATAGACGAAAGTGATTATATAATAAATAATTATATTTTGCGCAACATATTGTATAATTATTTCTATGTTACTTGTTGGAAAAGAAATTATACTTTTCCGGTACTACGAGGAAGGTTTACTTCAAGAAATGAATTAAAATAAGATCATATAAATAAACATTTTTATTGTAAAGAAACAAATATAAAACAAATAAAAATGTATTGATAAGTAGTCGAGCATTAAAACGTAAAATATTATTGGATTGTATAATATGTTTTCTTTATCGAATACATAATTGAATCGTTCCAAGTGCAGTTGCGAAGATTGCGCAAACTAATAAAGTCAGCAAAAATAATTGAAATGTGAACACAAGCCGAAAAGTCACGAGGAAATTATAATTCATGCATTTCACACGATAATAAATTGCGTTACACGGCGCGTGTCAGCGTCACTTCAAGACGAATCAATTTCGAGCACAATTACGAGCAGCTGTAAACCTGACTCGTGACGCGGTCATGATAGATATGGAGCAAGTAGCGCGATGGACTCGATGTTCAACAACGACGCCCGAAGTCTATTAATTAGTGGTAATAAACTGCCTTGGGCAGCGCATCTCGGCCCTCCAACAATTGTGACAACAGCTGTAACTGCAGTAACCCGTTCGCACTTGATGCTCGCACGCACGGTCGACCACTTCACACGTCACACAGCCATTATTGTGGCTTTAATCAACTTTTATCGCGTGCATCAATTATAAACAATATTTTGAATCGTGCACACTTGCTGGAGGTCTAATTGTTTCATCGATAAGAATTGCGATTGCTGCAAAAGACGTTATTCGTGTTGAATTTCGTTACTTGGAAAATTTAACACGATAACGAGAGCATGTGTGTGTGTGTGTCAACATTTCATCCAATTATTTAACATAAAATTGTAGTATTTCCATAACGGAGATGTCAGTATACATAATTAAATAAATGTAACGGCGTCAGTCAATTGCACGTGGCGAAAAAAGAACGACGCTCATTTGAACAAAGAAAGTAGACTAATCGACCCTGAATTCTGAGCCGGCTACAAAAGTCAACGAGACAGAACTGGCAATTTACTCGTATCCAAATATGCCGACGATTCGTAATATCAGACGGCAACAGCGACAAATTAGCGTTAATCCCGCGTCGTTAAAAAGATTGATGCCAGGATTTCACTTAAGAGGGTGAGTTCAGAAGTGATAGGTTGACTGGAGGAACAACGAGGAGAAGAAGAAAAGGAGAAAAAAGGAGGAAAGCTTGATAGAAGGACAGCTCCCTACCCGCCTTCGCTCGCACCCCCCCCCCCGCCCCATACACCCCCCGTCTCCCCCCTGCCTTTCTCCTGTGTAATGAAGTGGGTGGACCAAGTGGTTTACCGTCCAACAAAATAGCCGAGTAAAATATACCGGCGAAGATGAGAGAGGGGCGCGGGGCGACAATGCTCATGGAAAAAGATGTGAGAAATGAGAAGAGGGACGGAGACAGAGGGAGGCGATAGCGGTTAACCGATGACCGTGGATCAATCCACCCCATGGCTTCGTTTCGCCGGAGAAACCTCCCTAGGGTCTAGCTCCGCTAGATTATCGACTGGCCGAGCGAGCGGCCTCGACTGACCGGATGCGTCCCGACGGCTACTTTTCCGGCGGCTTTTCGAATCCCAATGAAATCCAGTCTTCGAACTGGTATTACTGGCTTCGTAACCATTCTTCTCTCTCGTGATTGCTTCCGCTTGTTTCCACGAAAGAAGCAAAGCGGAATTAATGATTATCGTATTATTTTGTCAAATAGTGTGAAAGGATTCGATTGAGGGATTCGCGAACCGTTTTATTAGCTTTATTGTGTACGGAAAGACTGATAGTTTTCTGCTTATAGCGTGTACCTGACGCCTATGGGTTTCAATTAAATAAAGTCTTAGTATATATATTCTAGTATTTTGTTCTTAGTTCATTTATAAGCTTGGTATAGTCTGTCGGGATATAATCTATTTTTTTCTTTATAAATTTGTAAAAATGTATTTAATTTAGAGATTCCTTTTGTTTTTTTTCCACAATTGGAAAAAATGTAGAGCGTTTGAAATTTTTGTTAAGTATGAAATTTATTACAATAAAACATCTCATGAAATGGGTTATTGTTAAATTCTAATCAGTGCACGTTTTAAATTTCAGAACTAGACTTCATGAGACTGTTGGTGCACCTTCGAATTCGACACAGTACGAAAAGCTGAAAAGAACATAACTGATGACACGCCAGCCAGGGCCAGACTTACTCTATGAGAGCCTCGATCACCTCACGGTCTCAACTTTCGGCATGCTTCATCTTGGCAAATGGGCCCCAATTTTTACGAGCATCTTCCACCGCGAGTCCCGTAATTGCCTCTTTAGCAGTGGATGGTCGAATTTGAAGTCAGGTAGGTATTAATGGCATCTTGACTAACACATGGTTCTGACGTTGAACTTAACTAACCGCAGAAATGAACCTTTCTATCACTTTTTATTTTTCTGCCCAATTTATTTCTTCGTACATCTATTTTATTATAATGAAATGTTACTTACCAGCTTGGATGTATTAAAAAAGATGCGGATTCGTTTTAATATAATACATAATAAATGAGTGCAATATTTTTTAACGGAAACGTGAATTTTGCTTAGAATATACTTCAAATTTGCCAGAAAGGGGATATGAATCCTTTTTGCCAGAAAAAGGTTTCATAATTAAAAATGATTTTGCAACAGTCTAAGGAAAATTTTATGAATTTAATTATAATCGAATTCAGCACAACAATTTTGGCGTTCTTAAGACAATAGATTAAACATGGCAAAATCAAAATATCTGTCAATAATCCTCGCAAAGGATTGAAATGAAATGTGATACAGAGGTGAATATTAGCGCGACATTATCGCGGCTAACTCCGCGATTCATCGTATCGTTAAAACGACACAAATCACGACTATTCGGTGTTGTTTATATCATCGCGGAACTACAGGATGCAGGAAATACAGAGAGAAGGAAATCTCCATGGCATTTCGTTTGTCGCACTTGAGTAGTAAACGTTTGAATACCTTATTGTCCGTATTTGTGGTATCTTCAGAATCGATATCGCGTATATACGCACAGTCGAATGCTCAATGCACGATTTCAACAACGCTTTTTTGCTTACATTACATTATGATATTTTTCAACTTTTTTCGAAGCACCTTGAATGAGTATATTTTACGACCGAACATTGTTACAATTCGGACAAGTTTATATTGCACAATAGTATCGCATAACCATAGTGCAAAATGTCTCGAAAAAGTTTGCAAATTTCCAATGCTGGTTCGAAATAAAAAAAAAATGATTGACGTCACGGTACTTCGGTTGATCAGGATCAAATAATTAAGTAACCTGTTCATCCACTTTCTCAGTTTTCAATAATTCTAATATTCAATGTAAAATTATATCACTTGCCATTTTTACTTTAAACTTTTTGAATTTTTTTTATTAATTTTAATCATATTGTACAATGACATTTTATTTTTTTTTTTTTTTGTTTTAATGACTGAAAATGATCAAATGCAACAAATTTAGGCAGCTACTTTTTAGGAGAGGCCGTTTCCACATAATGTTTTAAGGTGTATGAGTAATCTTGAGTAAAGGGAAGTATAGGAGGGTTCACCCTTCGAGTGTCATCGGTGCGCTCTTTTCGAAAAAGCCAGGTGAGCATCAAACGTAGCGGGTTCATTGTCATGATTTGCACCATCAGCAGATTCAAGCACACCTCTTTTTATGAACGGATACGTGTTACCGAGAGCCATATCGCCTCAGATGTCGCGGATGTACGAAGTCCGAGTCAAAACCTTCTCTGATAACAATCACATGAATCATAAAATCTCGCAAATATATATCCTACTACAAAATGAAAACACGATTTTTATGCAATTATATCGCAAATCGATACAGATACTCGTTAAATATGTGTATTTAAAAATAAAAAAAACTGAAAAATACTGAAAAGTTCTAATTTTAGTAGCTTTTCAGCGTTTTTCAAAAACACTTATTGTTAAATATAATAAGCAGCGCTAAACATTGCCTGTTTAAATAATTTTGAATATTAATAAATCGGTGAAAAACGGGAGGGAAAAGTCCGAGACTGTAAAGTAGAAAAAAAGAGAGACGTATCTCGACTGGGGTTGTATGGCGCAGTTAAGGTAGTGCTCGCAGTCTGTCACAGTGAAACGACCCGCGTGTATGCGATACCGTGATTACGTCGTCGACTCTGTGTATCACGCACTCATCTGCTACATGCGCTTCCTCAGCGTTCCGCCGCAAAGCGAAAGATGAGCGTCGACGCGACTGACGCCCCCTCTCGCGCGTTCTGCGACGCCGTTCACTCGGCCCACGATCGCGTCGTAGACACATGATAGTACGCGCACCAACAAGGGCGGTGTTTAGCCGATAATGCCATACGAAACGAGAGAGAACCACAGGGAAAGATTTAGTGACACATGTCATGTAATTATGGGTTAACCGTAACGTTGATTTGCACCATTTCTATGCATTATACTTTCTTCATCATTGTTGATAAAGTATGTAACCGAGTTCCGATAATGTCTTTACAAGTTGCAATATAAATTTAATATTTTCATTCAAGAGAATTTATTTAAATCCGGAAAAGTAATAGAATAATATAGTTTTCCAGTTTTTCGCAGTATTTGACAGACATATTGATTTAAATAAAATAAATTACTTGCTTTAAACAGAAGCCATAATTCAACCATAAACTCACAAAACTGTCTATTTAAGAATAGTAGAATCTTCTTATGTTTAATAGATTTTCTATAAAAAAAAAAACGGATTACTATGAAGATTAAATAATTGCATTGGAGAATGTACACTGAGAAAAATATGATAGAATAAAATACGATTTGTGTTAGTAAACCGAATGCATAAGGCACCTGCTCGTGCTTTGTCCTAATATTGTGAGACATTTTACGAACAGTTATAGTACTTTTTTACCATCACTGTTTGTAAAATGTCTCACAAAACACAAGCGGATGTCTTATGCATTCGATTTACTAACACAAATCGTACTTTATTCTATCATATTTTCCTCAGTGTACATAATTTAAATTAAATGAAAAACAACAGAATTATGTTATATTTCCATATTTTTAATCGTTAAAAACATTTTCTTGTTCCCCCAGTTGAACTGCGAATGGTATTCCATCAGAGTTAGCTTACGCGAAATGCTTAATATTCATATGAATTTGTAATGCTAATATAAACATCTTTTAGCAATAAGATTTGCCGTGGCGCAATGAATCAATTGCTTTGAAATCACGCGTAATGAAACAAGCAATAAGCCATAGGCCACTCAATGGGTACATTGCGAGTTGTTCTGCTCGATGTATTGTGTTGCAATGCGTTAAAAAATAGTCAGGTGCGAAGACAATTTGTATACATATATGCAACAGTTCATAATGCAACCACATTTTAAAATAAATTAACTTCTTGCTCGTGAGATCGTTAATCCCGTGATTTTACATTTTCAATGCACATATTATATCACACAGGAAGTCAAACTCCAAAAACTCATTCGGAATTGTACAAATTTAAATAATTTGTCAAAATGTTCCTCGCTTCTTTCCTACGTAAAATTACATTCATTCGGAGTGTACATTGTTGTAAAAAGAAAACTGAGAAAAAATATCATACAATTTTATGCAAAAGTTTTATCATAAAGAGGTTATCTCTTTTCTCGCAAATAAAGCATTTTAATGACGCAAAAGCGCAAGTGTTTATCAAGAATATAAATGTCAAAAATAGAAATGATACAATATATAGCTTATATCTAAAGAAGGTAATATAATCAGGAAAAGTGTCGAATGCAATTTTAGATCCATAAGTTACTTTGGCTTCTTTTCTTCTCCCGCACCATTCTGTACGCTCAAACATAAACTTATTTCCGGGATCTAAATTTCATACTAAAAGTGTTAAATGTATTGTAAAAGTCTTATCATTGGTCCCAATCACATTCCAGGAATGGCCTGCATTTGCAAAATAAAGTGCTTGATCGTGACTTGGTCTAAAAATAAAACCTTTCTGACTGCAGTTCGACTTCAATCCCGAGATACGATCTTTGGCTTCAATATTTTTCCTTTAGCGTGGACAATTTATATTTATTTTTTATTTACTTTTCTTTATCAAAAATATCAGCGCGCAAATTACAAACGTTCGCACTCCCGTAACAATTTTGTCTGGCAAACATTGTCCAGCGGTGCGACGTTAAGGGGGGGGGGAGGAGGGAGTAGGGGAGGGGGGTGAAAAAATTCAGTTTACGAAAACGTGCAATGGCGAAAGGACTTTTTTTCAGGTCGCCATGGTTCCTCCATTGTTGCGATAAAATGTGGAACGGCGCGAACTCGGTGAAAAAAGGGAGATGGAAATTGCGCGAGAAATAAGCGATAGCGCGATGATCAGAGGCGATCGATCGTGAGCGAAACAAAATGGGATCGACACGCTGGCGCATTAGCGGCATACGAAACCGTGCAGCCAGGAAGAGACGTGGACATTGGAGCGTTAAAAGCGCATTGTGGGTTCCGGTCGAGCGTACCGAGCGTACCGAGCGGGCGGAGTTGAGTCGACATTGAAAATGAGTGGGTGCCTCGAGAAAGCCTCGCGGCCCACCTTCCCCCGCGCCTCCTTCACCGTTCAGTCCCTCCGCGGATCTCTCTTTCGCCCGCGACATATCGCCACGACGCCTCGTTCGTGTTGGTATCCGCGTCTAATAATTTATGCGGTCACCGGACTATTGACGCTCATCTTCCCGCGTTCATTGTCACGGCTTTTTTCGAACGGATCCAAGGAATTTGCGGCGCATTCGTTAAATTTACGACAGCATTGTGCTCGAAATGCTAAGCACATTTTTTTTGTATGCAAAGTTTGTTCTTCATTCAAACAATTTCGTGTCTTCAGCTTTTTAATTATTTTCCCATAATCGATTTCGCGCATTAAGTCGTTCCAAAAGTTCTGTGGTGGACTCTAGTTCTGCTGCAGGACCTCCCACAGACTCCCACTGAAACAATTTCGTTGAATTTAAGAAATTTATGGAAATTTTAATTAATTTAAATTACAATACCTATTTTTGTACTTTACTGCATTGGTAGGATTAATTCTTCGGTTGACATATACCCCTTTAATAGTATAATAATAGTTACTAAACAGGTATTAATATATACTTCGCTTTGCTAATTTTCGACAGACCTTTTTGCAACGTATTTCAAAATATAACTATCAAGATTCACTATCTTTCCAATTAGATGAAAATTTTTCTGAAATTAATACAGCATAAGGGGTTACGAAATGCAGCCAGTACCCACACAGTTGCATTTGAAAATAACCATCTCGAATCCTTCCGCCGAAACCATCCCACCAATCATCTCCGAAAAATGGGTTATCTCCATTTGTATGGGCCGTTGCGCGAAGTATGCGGCAAGTAACATGTTTCGGAATCCGTCGATGTGGCCGTATTATGTAGATAAGTTATAACTCCGGCAAAAGCCCGCTCCTTGAGCAGCCGCGGTCGGTCAGTCTGTTGTGCGGCTATTTCTGAATGTTTAGTCGGTTTACAAGTAGCAGGGTCATGGGGCGACCCATAAAGATACATGACTTACATCGCTGTTATGTGGGCGCACCGCACCGAACGTACGTCTTCCATCTATCTATCACTTTCCCTCCTTCCTTTTCCAACTCGCCTCTCCCTTCTTCATCGTCTCCTTCTCCCTCGCCTTCTTCCTCCTCTTCCTCTTTTCCTCCTGGCGTTGTTCTCCTCTTTTTCTCGCGTCTGTCGAGTCTATCGCGAGGCAAACACGGACACGCGTATAAGCACGCAAACGTTTGAACGCAAAGTTCGTTGTTTGGCGCACAGTTCGGTGCGTTCGGTCGCCCCAACACGCCCGTCCGACTGTATTTCTCATTCCACGCGCCCGAATGCCAACGCGGCCCTTGCGATTCTTTACGCGCGTTCCTTTACAATCTACACTCCTCGCTGAAAGGTTGGCATGCACCCTCTTTTTCGCGTCTTCGAAGGAGCCAAAATCGCGCGTTATTTTTTATCTCCGCAGATACCTCGCGCAAAACAACGCCGACGAAAATTCCTGTAAATCACCGTGCATTTATAAGCACACAAATAGATTTCGTGCGAGGCGTATTTCTTCTAACTTTAAAAGGATAGATAGCTCGGAATTGTTTCCGAATTAGGAACCATTCGGAGATAGTGCTCGGATTGGAAAGCAACGAAATTTATTATTCTCGATTCACACGGGCAGCGGTGAATAATTATTGTGGAAATTAATTTGGTGATTTATATATGTACGTAGTGGTTTTCGTAGTTTAGCCTTGATCGAGATAACTAATTGAAATATAAGGAGTACAATCCTTCCCATAGATTCATTAGTAATATTTCTATTGGGGCACTGATCTTGATTGTTGCTGATCAGTAAACCAGTGTATGTAAAGATTTTTTGTCTAGAACTCAGAATAAAACCATGTGTTTCGTATAGAATTCTAAGTTTAGGTTATAGCATTTCATTTTAATAAAGGTCTTATCGTAACTAGATTTATAATCGTAACTTAACATGTTATAAATTTACCTACCAGTTGAATTAGATGGAAAGTAATACTTCCAAACAATTTGTGGAATAAATTTAATATAAACAAAATTATTCTTTCGTATATCTCAACGTTGAATCGATAAGCTATAAAATCTATGCTTACAAAATATAATTTGTTGATGTGTTTGTATGCGTTTCTACAATCATAAAAATCCCGATACAATAATCAAGTTTCATTCAATCATCGTACATTGTTTACGCGATTGTACTTAAATTGTAAGGAATTTTTGACTTCCGTACGCTCATAATATTATTATTCTTATCTGAAGAAGTAAATGATCCATGCGAAGCCTAAATCTCCTGAATGTACTTAAGAGCATCTTCATTTCTTTTTACGATCATTCATATCGTAGAGATCAAGACCCCGAGACGTGCGAAACGCGAGTCATCTCATCGGCCGCTACGACCCCTGATCGCACGTAGAGGTCTCAACCCTCGACTCGTGGCAAAACGATAGCCTCCTGCCACCATGGCAGTCGGTCAGACAGGCGACGGCCCGTTGTCGTATCTCGTCATGTTGCAGCCACGCAGTCTGCAGTAGACAACTATCGTCGGTGGCAATGCCCTCTTCAAGAGTCAAAGTATACGTTAAACTCGATGACGATGACGTTGGAAAAAAGTCTGGGACAAAAAATTTCCCTTTGTTCTTTCAAAATATTATATCACGCCGTTTGCCATTCGAATATATTTTAAAATTCATTCAACTTTTATTATATTTACAGGCGAATATTTTTCATCAAGTTTTCATATTCTTATGGACATTGAATACTAGTTAATGGTCACTTGGCCATTAAATTACCATTCATTAATTATATATAAGTGCCAAATCAGTAAAAACTCTACACGAAAAAAAATAATGGGATAGAATCAACAGTGCTTGATAATGTTGGATATACCCTATTGATCCTACATGGTGGACTAGTAAACATTATGCTGTGGATACAGTAAACCGTACTCTGTCGGTAAAATATTCATATAATTTCGGTAAAACAAAAGAAGGTGCAAAGAAACTTATTATAGATAAAACAAAACCACTGTAAGAAACTTATTATTGAAATACGACTTTCAACGGCTCTTTTGATAATTTTTCCGTGATTTAAATATATCTGTCTCGTATATACATAAATTCATTAAATTCATTATTTGGGTAACTCTTACAAAACTATTTATATAAAAACATCTTTCTGCTTATAATTACGATAAGATACACTTTTAACCTTTTTGTTCATTTAAATTGCTTTCAAATGAACAATCATTTATAATTAAATGTAATTTTAAGATAAGTTATAAGTAAAATATGTAGCGCATTTCCACTTAAAATCTAGAAATAAGATATTCTACTCTAGGATTTAATAACGTCACGTAATTAGTTCATTATAAAATATTTAAGAAGAAGTAAGATATCATCTTAAAATAAGTACAAGCTATATTCTAATCATATACTCGGTCTCTGCTTATCAATTTTGAATTACTTCTATTATTTATATATATATCCGCAACATGTACTGTCTATAAGATTTTATGGTATTTAAACAAAATAAAAAAAAAGAAGTTTGCAGACTTCATTAAGGATTATAAGTTGAAAGCCTTATCGAATTGCGAGGAACTTAGTTATAAATGTCTGTCAGTGAATCCAACGCTTTTGAAGCGAATAATTTAATCTTGAACTGCAACATGTTTTTACAATATTGGCGGTTAGTTGAGCTTCATAATCGTCGTCTAAACAACATCGTGAATCAACTAATGAACCTTAACGCGTAGCAAGTACCGTAAGAACGAGTGCGACCTTACGTGTAACCGATAAATTCCGCGAGACAAGTATGCTCGATTGGTTCGAACGATCCCCCTGAGCGATTCTTCTCGTGCGGCTCTCTGTCGGTCTGATCGCGTGAATGGAGCTAATTCAGTTTGAATGTCCGATAGTGCCATACTGACGTACAGGTGGCCCTTTTTCACTTCCGGACAACCTTGATTGGTCAATTAACAAGCCTTTTTTCATCGGCCACTATTAACTCTAACGAGAAAATGAATTACTCTTTTTGTTCCCAGAAATTATTGAAATATCGATTGAACAATTTCACGTCAGTGGAATCACCACGTGAACGTCTCAGATTTACCATTCATTTTTCTCTTTTTTTCACTCCTGTAGATCAAAATCAATATAACTTTTCAGTACGAATTTCTCTACGTCTTAATTTGTGGTTTTTTCAATCTTTTTGCATTACTCGTTCCAATTAAATGAACTACAATCTTTACTTTAAAAGAATACCCAATCCCCTCTCATAACCCCCATGTAACGATAGTTAAAAGCTCGCATTCCTCACATTTCGGAACTATTAATTAAAATAAAGCTGTCAGATCCGAAGCTTGACCGCTCAGTCGTAAAAACTGATCTGTGAGAAATTGAAAAAGGAAGGAAAGGTAAAAAAAAAGAGGGAGAAAAAGCGCGCGCCAAAGTTAGTCACGCTAAACAAGCCGAACAACGGCAGAGAAAGAGGGCCGTTCGGCGAAGATGTGGAAGCGTATCGAACGCGCCTTTTGGGGGAGGTAAACGAAGGTGCGGGATCGAAAAGAGAGCTGTCATTTTATTTCGAGCACGGCTATATAATGGATGTCACAAGGATCCCGCCGACATATTTAAAAGAGTTTACGATGCCGTACCGCCTCTGCGCGGCGAGTTAGCTGCGGTGCAGCAGAATGTAAGCGCGCGTTCGTTCTGCAGCTTATTCTCATCGCGCTCTCGTATCCCTTTTACTACTTTTTTAAGCTAGCAAGAGACGATGGGACTGACTGTCAGAGGACGCGACGGTCCGGGGAGGGAGCGAGGAGACGCGGAGGGGGGTGACGCGGAGGGGAGCGCGGCAGCCACCCTCTCGCGCGGGTTCTCGTCCTCGTACTTTTTTGTTCCTTCTCTCCATTTTTTGTTGCATTTTCCTTTTTCTATTTACTCATTTTTCGTCAGCCACATAAATTTCGTCCAGCTTTTGGTACCAACCGTGCTCTGTCGAACGTAATAAAATGTCTCGGCTGCGTCGTAAATTCCGTCGACATATTTCGTGAAATGCCTATATATTCACCCATTCGTCTGCTCGCTACACAGTATTGGATAAGATATAATACCGTCACTCATATGCGCATCGATTAAAATATATGATTCTTCGTGTCACGCTTTTGTAATTTCAATTCAACAGATGCACATTAAAGGAAATTTATTTCAGTCCAATAAGGGTTTAAAATGTTAAATACTCAAACGGTGCTCGGCTATTTTGGGAATACAAAGCGTTTCGTTTCGTGAAGCTCCTACTGTTTTTTGTTTTAGTTTTCTCCAATTTTCCGACATCCAAGTGGAATCAGTTTAAGTCGGATCGTTAATGGAATAATTATGATGTTAATATTGACCTGAATTGGTGCTTTGCGTATTATCTCGATTAATATTAGAACGGGCAATTAAACTTGGAAAAAGAGTGTAGTGCATTGATGGCGCCGTATCATCAGAATCAACCTGAAAAAGCGATGTTGATGTAAGGGTAAGGCAAAGGAGAAGTTGGCGAGGAGAGGGGGATGAAAGAGCGCAAAAGACAACAAGTCCATCATCGCTGAACGTAGGACTGAAAAGACCATAGCTGCGGTGCACTCTGTGTAATTGTTGCCCCAGTCGCCGTGGCCTGGCTCAAAAACCACCCCGTTTATTACCAAGTTTTACCACCGCTTCAAATATATCCAGACTGGCAAAGAGAGAAAGGCAACAACTTGACGATTCCGCGAGCAATGAAAAATAAAGAGAATAGCGAAAAATACCGAGAGTGCCTACTATAATATATTGGATGCACTCCGAGATTTTGTTTCAAAGAAAAATTTCATAAGAGTTCGCATTATGCTTCGTTTGCACTCATAAAACGGTTTATTCGTCTTTTGTTACCGTTGGCGTAATTACTCTACAATTGGTAGTTTCAAAGTGGGAACAAATGAATAATTTCTTTTAAATGGAATAATTGTATCGTGACGCGGCACTATTATTGCGTAACAACCCTAGTAAAAATGAAACATATATGGTCCATATATGTTTCATATAAGGAAATAAAAAATTGATATAATATTCTAGCCATATATACATTTAATAATTACCTTATATGGAATCAATTTTATGTTATTTCATTATAGTGGAATAAATTGTACTACAAGGTTGGTACAACTATTGTAATGTAGGAATGAAAACTAGGAATTTAGCTTACCGTAACTGTAACTCGTGTAGCGATAGTAACTATATTGTATGGTTAAAGCGGGGGTAGATAATACTATAAAAGTGACTGAATAGCTTGTTTACACGCACCTTACTGACCCCTGTCAAGATGAGCAATAATTTTACGATTACCACGAAAACTAACTATACCGAGCCGTTAATGTTAAGTTACTTTTTTTTCCCTCGGAGTAATTGTGGATGAGAAGAGATAACAATTTCAGATGAAAGCTTCGGATTATTATGCCCCGTGCGTCATCATCAGCGTAAAAAGCATAGAGATGTGGTAAAAGTGTAGCGCGGAAAAAGGCTTAGTTGATACCAATCGTGGAACCCTCATTGTGGTGGCTCGCATTGTTTCCGTCCGGGGTACGCACACGCGGCGCGAACTAAATATTCGGCTGATACGCGGCGCAATGACACGGGCTATTGAAAGCGCAACTTATACGCGCTTCCGACGCAAAAGAAGTAACAACTCGGAACAAACCCGGCGTCGTCATCAGCCTGGCTAAAAAATCGGGCGGAATGCGCGCTCGATCTTGCTCCCATTCTTCGTTATTAGCATTCGCTGTTTACGCCAATAGCTCTCGCGTGCATCCGCGAAAGAAAGAACGAAACGAGCTCGGAGGATAGGGACGATCATTACGAAGATTGAAAACGCCGTTAAAGCAACGTCGCTGGCGCGGTAATCATCCGCGAAATAGATACAAGGGGTCTCGCGCGCGGGCGCCAGCAACGGTGGGACGTGTGTAGCGTGTCGTGATAATGAGCCCGATTTTGATCCGCCGCGGGAGAGCCGTTCCATCAGGCGGACTTTATTAATAATCGACCCTCGCCGCGCACCATCTCCGCGTTTATTGGGTTAAAGGTTTGCGCACGAAAGCGAGCGTTCGTAAACGCTGACGGAGGTGTGCAAAAAGTCGCGCCGCAATTACACGCGGCAAAAACCGGCAGATGTATCGATTCGGCACCGTTACGTTTCGCGAAAAATGTTTAATATAAGATGATTGGGAAAGTATCGCACTTGGTTTTAGGCGCGGCTACGCGCCGGCAATTTAGATTTTAAATAAACGTGGCGCTGTGTTTAACTTGGCGATGGAAACTGATGGAGGGAGAGGGACAGAGGGGATAAAAAGAAATGGTTGGCTGCTTCGCGGATAAAGTACTTGGTTACGTGTGAATTTTCCATAAGCTTAATAGAGTATTACGATAAGCGCGAGTAAACAAAATAAGAAGGATGCAGGTATGTTGACGACGAAGGAGAGGGAGCGAGAGGCCCGGAGGAAAATGAGATGGTTGCTCGCCGGTTGCGGCGCATGGAAGAATGCTGCATCTCTCTCTCTCTCGCGCGCGCGCGTAATTTTATTATTTGCACAAGCTGACGCGGAAGTCGACGCCAAAGGGTTGTCTGGCTTGAGGGAAAGATGCTGTGATAAATTCTTTGGAAGTAGCATAATTATACGTGGGATAATTAAATGCTGTCGTTACAACGAGTATAACTTTATACGACGACGCACTGCGGGTAAATGTGCGCTCGGAGCGTCAAACATCGTGAAGAATTTGCCGTCGGGTTCAACTTTTGTTTTTATAATTTATTGTTTGTTTGTTTATATGCAAAATGATTTGCTGGTCTTTTAACTATTAGGTCGTTTGCGTAATGTTGAGTTAAACATTTAATCTTAGTTTCATTTCCATGACAATCAAAATTTATTTAATATTAAAATATTTTACAAACAAGTATTGGCTGTTTGACGAAAGATGGCGCCATCGATAAGTTTGGACATCTCTCAACAACATAACCTTGAAATATTAATTGGCAATTTAAATTAGAATTTCTTTATATGAACTTTAAATTTACATATTTAATTTGAAGAAGTAAATCTGTAACTGTGGTGCATTAATTGCTTACAGAAGCTATATCGCGAGGTTGCCTTAAATGAAAGAAATTGTCGCGAGTGTTTAAGAAGGCAAAGAACGAAGAAAGGAAGGCCGAAAGTTTACGGAAACGCGAAATTGGCAGCGTTATTAGATGAAGTTTTATGTCAAAAAAAATTACACTTACATCAAAAGTAACTCAACAAGCAATTTTACATTGTCTAAGATCACTGAGAATAATAACTTTTTATTAAAAACTTATTCGTACTCCTAATACTCTAGTAAAAGTTATTGTTAATTCAAGTACTTTGGCAGTATTGTGTGAAACATGGAAGAAAATTTACTATCTTTTCTTTTACACTGTTTACCTTTAATTTAACCAAAGTTATTACTTATAAATATTTTTCTTGACCACATAAGAAAAGGAATAATAATTATTTGGGAAATTTTTAATTAATTAGCTTTAAACTTGAAATGTCAGAAATTATAGTACTTTTGACTACGATATTTTCTTACGTTTAAAAATAAATATCAATACGTATACGAAGAGCGTGATTTTTTATTAGGACTTGGAATTAATTTAATGTAATTGAATTAAACTTTGAACCTGCACAAATCCATTGTCGTATTTCACATTAAATCGCACGCAGTTATTTACCGGCTAAATGTACACTTATTAAATTACTCTTACTAACTATTCAATAACTGTAAGCCCCGACAACTCCCGCACGAAAAATTTAAAACATTCCATTAATTAAACGCTCCTCAGACCTCTAATCATCCTAAATTTCTCGTATAAAATTACTACCGCGGGTACTTCCAAGCGCGATACTAACAACCAACTTTTCCCCGGCGAGGCCTGCCTGAAAAATGAGCGTCCATTTTGTGATAAAAAATGCGACATTTATAGACTTTATACGCGGGTTATGCACTTTATAATCCGGACGTAGAGACGATCGCTATTCTTTCGGGCGTGATCGTAAATCAAAAAACGAATCGTTGCCGAGTAGACGAAGGAAGAGTTGCGGCGCGTTCTCGCAGGGCTCGCAGCCGAGCCCGGCGCGTCCTCGGGAGAGAGGAGAGCGAGAGCGAGAGCGAGAGAAAAAGAGAGCGACCGAACGAGAAGGAGGAGAGGGAGGAGCAGCGGATTCTCTTCTTTCCGCGCGAGTATCTCCGGTGCCCCGTCAGATACACGAGACCCGAGCCAACTTTAAGGATCCTTCCATGAACATAGGCAGCAGACGTGCAATTAACCGCTGGCTGTATGCCTCGAGGTAGGTGGTTCTCAATGAGATAGCATCGCACCTTTTCAGCCAACTTGTGTCTACAACACGCACCATTTGTTGCTACGCAATCTCTTAAGTAGCCTTACATTTCGCCAAAAATCATTTCATCAACGGCTTAGAAAATTCGTCATCGATTTGCCATGCTAATTTCAACTTCATAAGTAATCAGAAAAATTACGACCTCAATTTAATGACATATTAGCGTAGACGAGTGCGCAAACACACATACACGCTCGTACGCGTGCACGAGTCATTGTCTAAAAAAAGAAATATAATGGAACCAAATATAGATTAATGTTCCTTCTTATTACTTACGTTTATGAACATAGAAGAGACGCTCTCGTGTGGTTCAATTACTTTTTTTTTATTCTCAATGAAAAGGAACAGACATTTCAACAAATACGTTACGGGTGCATAAATTGAATTTCAAAGTTCAAGCGAGTATTTATATATTTATATATATACTATTTTTGGTGTGTTCTTAAATAGAATTTTTTTTATATTATCCCTTTTTAGAAAGTAAAAATCAAAATTGTAATGTTATTACGTTAAGTTTGAATTATTTAAAAGTTGAACAAGTATTTATAATGCAAATGTCCTGCATATTAAGCTTGTTATTATAATTTTAAATAAACGTTTTTTTTTTCATTATACTATAGTAAATTGTTTAATGACAAATTTTGTTGACGAACCATTTACAAAATGCAGGGCAATATAAAGATGTTTTATTATGCTTGAATTGAAAATGAGAAGGGAGAGAGAAAGAAAAATCATTATATAATTAAATATGCTATGCGTAAAAATGGGATTTGATTACCGGCAAGAAAAATACATGGAAACATTGAGAACCGCCGAAGGCTCGAAGACCAGGGATACCCGTCCCCCGTAAAAGGCTTCCATGCATGTCAAACATTATACGAGCGCGTTACTATTAAATACGTCAAAAAGCGGCGTATGTTTATTGCATATTGGATGCGCCGTGCACTTTGCCTCGACCAAGTAGACCACGAAAAACAGATCTGCCAACTATGGTAAACGAGAATATCCGCGCAAAATCGTTTCACCCTTTCATGAATATTCTTTTCATTTACATTTCAAGGCTCTGGGAATGAAAAAAAGACCGCGCGTCACATTCGATTATTTGAAGCGGCCGATGCGACGACGCACTTGCCGTGCGCACTCGCATATTTTATGTAACATTGTTGTAAAGTTATTCCGCGTTTTACTGCCGGCTGCGAAAACTGTAAATGTCTCGTCTACAAATTATCCGAATTCCCCGAGCCCGGACGTATCATTCCGTGTAATTTATTTAACGTGCTCGCATGATCAATGGTAACATTAATATTTCATCGTTCCATGTAAAAGCGTAATTTATTTTTATATAATCGTCGGTACATCCGTCCTCTTCGCCTTCCTTTTTTTTCTTCTTCTTCTTTTCCGTAATTTTTTTCTCCTCTTTCGACTTCTTCCCTTCTCGTTTGACCCCGGCGCCCGTGATAAGCTACGAAATTAATGGTAATTAAGGGTTTGTTCTACGGCGAACGAGGACAGGACTGAATCGCTACACGGAGTGGATAATTTTCATAAAAAGGTGCTTTGAGTGATCGATTCAAAAATGCGGCTTTGACAAGCGCATATTGATCAGCCACCTAATCGGCTGTATCAAACACACCGCGGTAGCCGGACTACCTACGGGCCGACTTCATCGAACATGATTTATGCGATTCCGATCTCATTTTGCATTACAAAATGTTTACATTATTCGAGTTCATTTTTTGTCGGCCTATCCGATAATCTTCTTCCGAGCGTTTTTTTTTTCTCATATTCGCGACTATCTGGCTTGTATCTCGGCTAAACGAGCGATTGCGCAAACCACCTGAATTATAAATGGACACGAGGCGGAAAAATCGTCAAGATTATTTGATTCGATTAGTCTGTTGAAGAGCGTGTAAAATTATTCATATGACTACCGTCTATCACAGATGTCCGTTTGGTCAACGGTCAGTCGATGAGACTTCTTTTTTTTTTCTTTTTTTTTTTTTCTTTTTCACATGACAAGTAGGACGCCCAGTTGGATACGTCAACGCAAATCAATGCACGCCCAAAACACAATGACAAATTCCTTAAGGTTTCTAAGACGAGGTCGTGGAATCCCAACGAAGGGTGCCCGCATGCATTTCGCTCCCATCGTCTGCAATATTTAGCGGTGCGAAAGAAATTAGGGCAACACAACAAACTACTTTGGAGGGCGCATTTACATAATTATTAATCAGCGTTTTCGGGACAAAACGCTAACGTGACAAGTTGCCGGTAAAGTGACGTAGAATGGTTTTGATTAATCACGTACGAGGAATTTTTTTTTCATATAGTTTTTAAAGAACAATATACATTATATGTGAAAAGGTTCTAGTCCGGATAATCTTATGTTTATTTTATATAAAATATTTTTATAATTTTATGATAGATATAAGTGACAGTTTATATTTATAACGCAGTTTATAACGTATTTTTAATATGGGAACGTCATTCTTTTGTATTATTTATTAAATTTTTACATTGTTATATTGCAAGGACACCAAGCTTATATTGAAATGCTCTAAAGCAAATTATACATAAAACAACATTTATAAATAAAACGCTGGTATATATGATATTCGTTTAAATATCAATAGTGGTTTCATTTTAAAAACGTGTGACGTCATATATACAATCAGTAAGTAAATTTATGTATTGTCCGAAAATACAATATATGAATTTCTTTAGCTTGTTCTGTAGTTGTTGTAATTTTAATTTCTTAACACATTTTTTATGCATATGCAAATGAAATGAGGATTAAGTGATACTATAATTTACTATTTCTAATACCAATTTAATTAAGATATCTAAAATAAAATATTATTTATATACAAGGAAACATTAAGAGTGACGAAAACATTATTGTTTTTTACATTTTGTAATTTATTTTTCACATATTATTAAAAAAAACCTTTTCGATGAATTTCCTAAAACAAAGTCCAAAAAGGTGTACATGTGTCTGACATCATTGATGTATTTATTTCCTGGAATAATAATACGTACAACAACAAAATTAAATATGCAGAAGAAAAAATGAATATAATTAAGAATAAAAAACAGACGATGTAGATAAGTAAAAGACATAAGGGGAAGAGGAAATTTTTTTAAAGAAATAACTAACGTGTTGATGTTTCTGTCTACAAAAAAATACACAGATTTCATGGGAAAAAAGTTAGGTTATAAAGATATTATGTATATAGTTGCAGTGACCGCCAACATTTATCACATTTATGCAACAAGAAAAAGTTATGCCCCTAGTTATAACCCAGCGATGGTGCAAAGTCGCAAAAATAGCCAAGGGTAACGATATCTTACTATTTTCCAGTGGGGTAGAATCCAAGCACACTTGCATACGTAATAATGGCATAAACCTGAGGGGTGTCCCGGTTCCTTTATACCAAAAATCTACTATAAAGCCGACAAAATCACTGGCAACCCCCTCTGACCTCCCCACGAATATAACAGTATACAAAATCCAAATGGTCATCGTAAATAGAAAATCCGTTTTTTTTTCTATGGTCGCACGGAAAGTGGCAGAGTTTATTCATAATGTCGTGATATTACGCTACATTCGATGGCCTAAGCGACGAGGGGATCACGCACAATTTTTCACTAGGGTGACTACTGCCCCCTAAGAATTCCGCATTCTTTATCCGTGACAACATTTCCATACGTTTTTCGTCGTTTTTACCTACCTAATTTTGGACATTGTATCAGGCATTACTCCAAACTGACTTCATACTTAAACGATGCTAAAATTTTAAACTAAACTTCAACCACTTTCGTTGATTTTGATTATCCTTTTTCTACACTGAGAGAAATAGATAGTTAAAAGCACCATCTAGATAGTAGAAATAGATAGTTGAAAACAGATAGTAAAATGAAGTATCCAGATAGTAAATCGATATCGATATCGCGCGGTCGATAATGATGCGCACGACACTGATTTTGTTCAATAATTGTTTATTTCGCGTATGATGGATTTATTATATTAAGAAAAGGACATTAATTAATTAGATTCAATTTAACTGAAATTGAGTCCAGTTCCGCATAATTTGGTTAGTGAGAACTTATTTTGTATTTTTCGTTAATTCGATAAAAATAAATCATCAAATCATCATGTTTGCATACAATGAGGCGATTGACTTGAAGCATATCTAAACTGTGTTTAGGTGTCTCAACACGTGACTATCGATCCTCATTTTTTTTATGCAAAGTCCCTTTCTTTATTAAATAAATTTAGAATAATTACAAGATGTAAAATGTTAAAAATACTCCAGTTTAGAAATCTTAAGATATACAATATTTTATTTAATTATTATTTAATGCATTATTAAGTGAACTATTTCATTCTATCGATTTATTGTACTTAAAACAAAATTAATTTTTCCATTTTATTATCCATTATTGTAACACAATTATAACAGACGGTATCAAATTTATTTAACACATTTATGATATAAATAAACATAATCTTAATTTAAAAATATCTTAATTGCTTTTAGATTTCGTAGCTATTTGCCCTCGTGATGTGAAAATGTTATTCAACTAAATCAGTTCGTTTTTGTATTTCGGTAGTACGACATTTGTTCGTGTGAAGTAATCAAACTTTTACGAATATGTCACGTGTATTCATTTTAATATTTTGTATCGATTATATAATCGTAAGTGTTACAATTATATAATAATATAATTTAACAATTTGTTATTAATTTATTTAATAACTAAGTTTTTGTAATCTCTAAGTAAAATAATTATTGCTTATGAATTGTTGACAATGATAATTATATATTCAATTTATATATAAGAAATGTCATTAAATCACAAAAACGGTTGTTTTCCATACAACAATTTCACTTGTTAGTAACGCTTTGAGGTTATATTATGAGATATTGGGCACTGTTAGACACTTTTAGGTTATAATATTACGTAAAAACCTATCAACAAACTATCAATGATTATTACGCGTTAATTATAATAATAAATAATAATAAATTATTTAAAATAATTTGGGTTAAATATGATTAAGAAGTTTTATATTAAATTCACACGGTGCTATTTTCATAAAATTTATTATTCTTTAAGTGGATCAGTATAGTAAAATATATTTTTTTAAAAAAGTAACTTTAAATTAAGGTAAAAATACTAATGAAACTGTATTTCCATATGTAGGCTTCAAATAATGCTTTTGATAACCCTTTGTCTGCAATTTATAACGAAGATGGTTACTTAGAATATATCAATTCAAATTTTCAACCAATTAAAGAAAGTATAGCGGAAAGGTACGACTCTCTGAAGCGTGAAAAAGATACCATATTACATGAATTTTCAGGAATAGTTAACAAATTAAAGTATCTAATGAGAAACAATAATAAGGTGAAATATTTTATATTTATAATTTTAATGCATTATTATATTTACATATCGAATTTTTAATACAACTATATTAATTATTAACTGTTTTGTTTTTGCTTATTAAATTAATTTTGCAATTATCTTAAAGACAATTGATGAAGTACTTAAAAGGTTGAATATACAATACAAAAAAATGGATTCAAGATTCGACAACTGCTTGAAACGCATCGAAAAGGAATTGTCTGATAAAAATTTAACTATTTGGCAGTACATTCACCACAAAAGTGAACAATTGTCGGTAATCGAAGACAAACAACGAGAATTGGCAAATAGAAGTGAAATAGCATTTACTAAGAATTATACAGTACATAGATTTCTATATAACACACGCGATTATAGAGAAGACAATTTACATAACATTGAACTAAAGGTAAATATTAATTTACTGTAGTCTATTTGTTGATAATTATGTATCATACTTTATAAAGTGTACATATATATAACAACTTGTAACTTTTAATATGTATGAATAATAATGTAAAAATAAATTAGAATTAATTTTAAAAAAAATTTTACAGATAAAAATATTTTTGGATCTGGAACAGGAGGATAATATAAAATCTTTAAGATTTGTTAATCGTTATCTGAAAGCATTTTCATTAAATACAGAAAGAGGTTTTATGAGGGAAGTGAATAGCACTGTTTATAAAATGAGATTGGACTATAACATTTATTCTTGTCTAATGAACGCAAACAGGACATTTATGAATTAATTTATACAAATCTGTGTATGTTCTATCAAATTTTAGGTAAAAGTTTAGTTTCGCGACAAGTTCAATATGACTGTAGTCGCGCATGTCAAAATTAAAAAAATTTTTTTTAAATCTAATAAAACTAACTTTTAATAAATGAATAAAAATTAATTTTTTCATTTTTTTTATCTCAATTTGTTTATTTGAACACTTTTGATATTCTGTATTTTTAATTTGATCAGTCTCAATTCGACACCGCATAAGAATTGTACATTTCAATGTAAAAAATCAGCTTATAATTTAAATTATATAACAAGTAAATTACGTAAAAAGAACAACTAACTTACTTACATTACCAACATAAAGTGTTGAATTTACTTTATCTAAGAGCAATTAATTCAGGGATAAATTGTGATATTATATTACACGATGATATTTAGTTGTCAAGTGCATCGCGTGCAGCAACACCCACAAGGCTATTTAGAATAATTCCTGTCGATTATTCAAAAGCATCCAGCTCGTTGACCAATTTTCTTTGAGGATCGGTTACAAGATCGTTAAAGGCGACATTATCTTTCGTTATTAATCTTCGTTTATGCAAATTTCACACGAGACATCTGTTCGCGGGGATTTTTCGTGCGGTAATAGCGATGGCGCACTGACCGTTTTGACGTCACTGACTTCGTATCCTAAGTTCACAAAGTTCAGACAGATGCGAGAACGCTAACGAGAACAATTAGGAGTTCCACATTGCACTGTGGGCCTCCTCTAAAAATAAACAGCGCCACTTAAAGGCTCGCCTTGTCATAACTTCGTTGCAGATGCGAGTCAGCTTTATATTATTTCCATGAACGGCTTTGCATTTCTGCGAAGCCGGCCTCAGAGGACAGATGAAGGAACGCGATTCACGAGAAAGTTGCGCGCGAATTTATTGCGACGCGAATGTCCGTCTTTGCGATCGGCAAATGAAACGAGTTGACAAATCTGATGGGATCGTCATTAATCAGACTCGATGTACATTTAATTTGTTCTATCAGTTTAATTGCATCACGAATCGGAATTTTAATATCGTGTGGGGTACCGTGTGTATGTGATTAGTTTTACTTTTTACACCGAAGAATAGATTAATTGGATGAATTTATTATACCTGCAACGAGACGGCGCAAAGAAACTAACGGGGAATGAACATTGGAAAGTTCAATCCTAGACATTATTTTAATTCACAAATTAATTAACGTAATTGTACAGGAAAAAAAGCAATCAGTTTCGTTGTATTGCTTTTTGACGCAAATTCAAAGTTTGAAAACAAATACTGAACAATTTTGAATGGAGACAAGCGAAGGTTAATAATGTTATTTCAATTAAAGTATCATAGATATTCAAAAATATGCAATGCGATTATTATATTTTAAATAGAAAATTGTCGAGTTCGAAAATGCGATTCATTTGTGGAATGCGTGTACATTAGTCGCCTGTTTAATTGAACTTAATAGTCGGATATTAGACTTCATAGTACGAAAGTTGGCAACGACTAGGTACAGGGTGTCAGACGTATTACGCCACATTTTACACTTAGTTGCAAATTTCATTCTTCAGTCTGACTAACTGTGTTTATCTTTGCCAACGTATATTCGAATGTGCGAAAGTATTAAATTATTTCCTTTAGAACGCTTTTATCAAACCGGATGGTTTAATCGCAGTTAAATGTATTTGCAATCAGATATACTGTTTTCAATTGTATGATCAATTTAATCTATTATTTTCAATTAATTTAATATACACAAAAAATACTTGGTCAAGAGCACATAATTCCTTTATGTACTACTTTTACATACCAATACGCTAATATTAGTAGTAGGTTTTTGAAATCTTTCGTGGAATGATTCTCTCAGTGTATAGTAAAAAAACGCCTCCGTTGTACTGGAAATTCCTTTATAATTGCAGGAAAGATTTACATTGATTCTCCATTTTTGCAAGTACTATGGAAACTGAAGAGAAGTTAAGTAGAGGAATAAATAAAGATATTTCTTACACCATTTCAACAGTATCCACTTAGAATATTTTGTAAAAGTTATTTTCTAAGCTGCGCTTTTTTTTCAAGATCGTTTGCCTTTTAGCGCGCGACAACAAGAATTATTTGCGCGAACTCTCGCCCAGCGAACTCGACTCGACCTGTAAAACACAGGTGAATAAATTTATCGACGCAAGGAAACGCTCACGCAATGCATAGATATGCTCGAGAGATGCCAGGTTGAGGTACTGATTGGATCGTAGAGATATCCGGCATAGAAAACGGCGTAACAAGATTCGCAATCAGGAGCTGTTCCTCCGATATCTATCTCCACTCGATATTCCGTCGTTTGAAGTACACGTAAGCAATCCGGTCACATATGCGTTCAATATTTCCTTCCTTTTATTGGATCAAACGTGCAGGATGTGTTTTAGAAAAATCTATGACGTCATCGCATTTTTTTGCAGAAATAAATTTATTATTGATATGTATATATATAAACATAATTGATTGGGAATATAAATTTCAATTTTATCATCTAATTAAAACTAATTATTAATAACTCGTATACACAAGTGATAATTTTTAGTACAAGATATTAATATGCTTTCTCACATAAAAAATTACGTCAGAATATATAATTTGCATGTAACAACAAAAAATATTTTTTATTTTATATTGCAAAGAATAATCCCTGATAATTTTAATTCTCTTTATTAATATATTCCATAATATTAAAATAATTAAGTTTGAATATAAAAACAATTATGAATATTAAAAAATGATTTTTTCGATATTAAAAGGAACTTCAAATTTTTTCTTCATTTCAATATTATAAAACGTTTAATTACTGTATAAATATCACAATTTATTTGCAATAGTTTCTTGTAAAATTAAATGACTTCTTAACGTAAAGAAGCGATAGTTACAACAAATTATTATGCTATTAGTCACGACACATAGTGAGATCTTCGTAGGACACGAGCAATTTCTTACGAAGGTCGTTGTTCACGGTTGTCAAAAGAACTTGACACCACGAAATGGATTCGAAACTGTCTTGGAATGCACGTTTATAAACAGTACATATTGCACGAACCGAAAGAAAACATGAAATAAAATAAATTAATACAATTAGATGAATTAACAAAACAAAAAGATAAAATTGTTAATAACAAGAGTTATGCAACATTTTTACTTATCATACATTTCAAACGATGAGTGTCTTATAGTATGAACAACTGCAAGTATTGTTAATTAAATCTAACATATATTTCAAACACAGTAATTTTCTCTCTAGAAAAGCCCTTAAAAAATTATAAAGAAAGTGTTAGAATAAAAAATTAAGGAAACTGTAAGTGCAAAAAAAAAGTGTAAAAAGTTGTGACGGAGAGGAATAGTTGCGATAAAGAATTATGGTTTTCCCACCGTAAAGAAGACGGTACTAAAAGACAGTAAGTTCGTAGCGAATGTAACTTTATTGTGAACTTATCGCCGTCAGAAAGCAAACAATGGGTCGATCTTCTCGCCATCTTCACTTCTCCCGTTGTCTTTTCTTTCTTTCTTTCCTTCTCGTTAGCCCCCGTAGCGCACGGCTATGCTGCAGCTGCGACTGCTTCCTTCCTTATTCCGTTTACCGATCGTGAAGGCGAGGTTGGCGCCGTGTTATCGGGCCATCGCAACTATCGTGCTGTCGGGGAGCCTCGCCAATATGTAAAGGAGTCGCCGCTAGGTGAGAGATACAAGAAAACGTCGCGTGCTCTTCGTCTATCGTCGGAACGTCCAGGAATCGGTTGGATAAACTGTGATTTAATGCACATAATTATGCGCCAATATGTCCTATCATTTCGTATCTTTAGATCAGATTTTTTTTAATGATATTATGTTATCGGAATATGTGTATATTAATTATGTGCATTGTAAAGGAACGAAATTAACATATTAAGGTAGAATGTCTTATAATTTGTGAAATTTATTTTCACTTTTAGTACGAAGGAATTATTGTGAATTATTGAGATGATGAAAAAAAAACGTTAAGCTTTAATTGAACATAAAATTAAACGAACGAAGAAAGTTATATGTCACGAAAGTGATAACATAATTCACCCTCCTCTTTACTAGGCATGCTTTTTAATATATATATATATACATTATATATTTCAGAAAATCGTGAAGTAGAAACAATATAAAAGATTTTTTATTAGACATATCAATAACATAACATTTTTTATTTGCATTAAGGATAAGAGCCATAAAAATGGTGAATTTTGATATTGCATAAACCGAAAGGAAATACTTCCCCCAATTGTACATATTCCGATGAATAGTCTTTGACCGCAGAAATAGGCAGGTGGTCACTGTTTACACTACTCAGATTTCATCGATATTCAAAGCAAACTTTTTTATTAATTTTATCCATATAACAAAATTTGTTATATATAAAACGATATTATTAAAATATTTAATATTGATTACAATTTGGACAACATAAAAAAAATGAAACGTATTTGCAATATGTACGTAGTTTAAATATCTTAATCGTTTAAATAATTATTTAAATCTTAAAATGTAAACTGGTAATTAACGTTTAATTTTTTATTTACAAAATTATATTTCTTAAGCGAAAAATGGCACATTCAGTCTGACTCGAATAAAAATCACTTTTATAATAATTTTCTCTTTTTTTCTAATTTAATTAGAAACATTAATAATTCAAGAAGACGATTCGTAATAATTTACATGTATGAATCTATAATGAAAAAGAGTAGGAAAAAGTAGCGTTATACCCAATAACTATTACATTGAATAAAAAGGGTTATAAGAACATCTTCATGCATGTCATAATCTATTTTTATGTCTTTATTAGTTAGCTTGTAAATGCTATACCACTTAAAGAAAGTACTTGAACTCAGATTGTAATAAATGGCACACAATATATAATAGATGTATAAAATAGGCAAGAGTAGGATCATATTACATTTTGCTTGTCATAAATAATAGTACAAGGCATTTTTATTGAAAACAATGAAAACAATGAATGTCAAGAAATAAGAATTTTTGGAAGTTATAAAAAAAGTACACATTTTTTAATTAATTGCATTGCTAAAAATGTTATTAAATGTTTATAATTTACCGATTTTTGGTAGATACTTAATGGCCTGCAGCTTTCCACGCAAAGTATGAGAATTGTGAACTGAAATATAAAACTGATAGGGCAGACAAACGTCTTGCACCACCACTTTTCCTTAAGCTGCAAAAGCATCTTTTGTTTCATCTTATAAATATTTTAACATTTTTCGTTCCACTTTTTTTCTTCCTGCTTCTTGTACGAATTCTCTCACGATCCCGCGACCACTCAGCACTCTTATACATTAAAGTCGTGTGTATCTTGGCTACTTCATCGCACGCGTGTCTTTATCCGCAGGGGCTTGAAACGATTCCGTGTAAATCATGCGAGAACAGGTCGTGCAGCAAGCTGCTTACCCTTACTAGTTCGCTTAATTAGGCGATGAAACAGCGATTTTCGTTGCTTCCCGCTGCTGATTCCGGCCACAAAATCTAAAATATGATCGCATGTAAATGGAAAATAAGAGTACGCCGTTAGAAATTTAAATTTGCTATTGATTAAGGTGGCGTCAAATTTACAATACCCGGAGAGCATAAATATCGACTGCTTAACTGCACTCAGAAAAAAAATATACTTACTTTAAGAAAACTGTACAAAGAAAATTTTCCTATTAAAACTAATAGAAAATCAATTAAAAATAAGAATATTCAGTTAGTATACAATAAATTTAAGTTTTTATATTAAAAGGTAATTAATTTTACGATAAATATTATCTCGGATAATACTAATGGGATTTCTGTTTATGATAAGAATATGTCTATTTGTAAATATATAAGCCTAGTTCAGCTGTCATCGTCTCAGTATTGTTTCGGCCCGTGTTCAGTGCGTGTTAAATTTTATACGTTCGGTCAGTGTTGTTTAATTAATATAGTGTGTGCAAATTTCAAGTTAAATTAGTGCTTCGAACAATTTAAAATATACATATTTTCATATGGAGTGTGGGTAAGTACATATTTATATATACTGCATGCAATTGTTAGGTTAAATTTGTATCATCTGTTGAATATTCTTAAACCGAAACTATTTTTTATTCTTTTCTCGAAAAAAAATCCGTTTAATATAAATGGAATTATTCTTTAGATAAATATGTGCTTTATAAGAATTATATTTATTCTTATTATAAATAGAATTTCGTTTTGTCCATATAATGAGTGGAAATCCTATTTAATATAAGAATATTCTATTACTCTTAAATAGACAGTTTTGTGAGTGTGTAATCCAATCGTTCCGAATATTTATTTATTGCTCGCTGTCTCTATTCAATGCCGCAATCCTTGTATTCCTGCGAATTAATTTAGCGCACAATATAATCCACTAATAATGTACGCAATTGTATGTCTAATTAAATCGAAGAAAGCAAAACATTTAACAAATTTATGACCAACTTGTGCGAAAAAATTCTCAACAATTTTCAATTCAAGCTTCGAAAAGTCGCAGGACATTTAATTTTATCGCAGTTTTCGGTTGACAGGGTAGTATTGAAGTTTCTCTACCTCTTTCTCTCTCTCTCTCTCTCCGTCTCACGTCTAAAACTTCGGCGATTTATAAACTCAAATCCATGGTCAGTATAAACCGCAAATGCCATTAATTTAACAGATTCCCGGAACTGGAGAATGTTATTTATACACGAGTTTAAGTTTAATTCTATCCCTGACAAGTTCTCTTACATGTCACATATATAATCTTTCAATAATCCACAATTTAGCTTCGTATTTATTATTCTTCAGAAACAATATGCATTGCATTACAAATTTCAACTTTTAACACTCATACTTTAAGTTTACAATTGCAACAATTTGCAGTACAATTGCTCGATTATTAAGTGTAAGAAAATTGACTAGTATTATAATTGTAGTAACCCTAGTAAAAATTAAATATATATTGTTCATACATGGTTCTATTCTAATGCATATAATTTGTTCATGTAAAATAATTCTCAGAATTAAAATTGTCAGACGCAAGTGACTGTTTGATTGGCCGGTGTCGTTAATTAATGAAGCATTAATAAAATTTTGATCTCCTCGCGCGCAAAGTGATAGATAATTCGATGATACTTTCTTAGTTTGAGGAACGATTTGAAAGAAGGATGACGGCGCTATATTGGTCGGATGCCTTCCCGATGAAACGGCACTTTGAGTATATTAAGAACCAATCTCTCGCCTACGTAACGGCTTATGCGGAGAGTTTGAGCGCGAATCCTGCACCACATCCATATATACATCGTCGAAAGGACTAGCTCGGGCAATATCGGATTTACGAGACCTCTGCCGGTATTAATGCTTCATGTATCGTTACCGTACTCTTTTCTTAGCCCCGCTAGTCCAGCGCTGCGAGCCAGCACGTAATACGATGCGCCATTACCGCCATTAGATATACTCCGGGCTCGTACCGGCTCATACGTGCTGGATGCGCCATAAGTGCAACACGTGAGCAGTCACCAAGAAACGGCAAGACGAAATTGACGTACTTATGCTTGCAAAAGAAAAAAAGGAAAGAAAAATAACATTACGACCAACAACCGGACTCGAAAATTGATTCAATTTCACGCTACTAAGAGTATCAGGGGTATTTTATGAGTGGTTTAGAAAATGAAATTTCGAATGGTTTGCCCGTCCGAGCGGTTAGGAGGTTAAATAATTTCGAGGGGAAGAGAAGGAAAGAAATGTCTACATTGATAAGTAGCTACGATTTTGCGTACAGTCGTGATCGAAGAAATTGGAACAGTTCGACCATTTATATTGCGGCGTAATTATAGTGATGTTAGGGAAATTAATAACGAGCGTTCCAATTTTTCATTATTACCTGTTTATGGAAAAGAGCTGGAAAAAAATATTCCAACGTACAATTTAGTGTGATGACATGTACTTTAATGCCGATGTGGAGAACGGTGATGTAACAGGAAACTAATATTTTCATCTAGAAAAAGGGAAACTTACTTTTAATATTTTACATTAAAAGCAATTATGAATAACGGAATCGTGCACGTTATCATCGCGCGGTGTAATCATAATACTTTTGTGCTCGTAAATAATATGAAAATAATATTTCCCGACGGAAATACTGGCGGGAATGAAAAAAAATATCCCTCGATTCGACAGTGTGTTCAGAATTCACGGAACTCGATTGTACTCGCGCGAATAAATTGGTCTCTTTAGCGGAATTTTAAATTCGGTCACAAAATCGTAACGCTAATTTGCTTGCTGTCGGTGATGCTTTTTGTCCTCGCAATTCTTCAAAGATTAATCCGACTTTGAATAAGACGTTTATAGCTACCTCAGGATATCGATTCTCCTCACTCGGATGACGATGATTCGAAACTAATCGATTATGGCGCGTAAGAATGCAGCTGGATCGACTCTCTGAAAATACCTTTCTAATCAAAATATCTTTTTCTATCGCGTCGTGAATGTCGCGGACAAAATACGGCGAATAAATAAAAAGCTGACAAAAACAACCGTTTCAAGGTTTCGTGCAAATTAAATTGCGAGACACGCGAAGGAAAAACGAAAAGAAAATGCAAAAGAAATAAAGAAACATACAGTTTTGACTAATTTATATTCTATAAACAGTCAAGTTTGAAATTGAAAAATATATTAGAATTTGAATGTTTCAAAGGCAACAATTAGCAAGAAGACTCATATAACTAAATAGCCGAGCACTTTGCGAGCTGGAGTTTCTCGCCAAACACCCGGCGTGTTCGGACAGCAGCACATGGCGTGCGTACAAACAACAAGCATTACCGCAAGATTATAACCGTGCTTGATGTTGTCATGAAACGCGAAAAATTCATGTTCTTTTTACGTCAAAAGTAGTTGTAAATTTTCAACTTCGTTGGATTCGTTATTGTTAAGGTAATAGAATTTGCCATTGTGAACAAATTACCGCACAAATACATTAATTTCAAGCTAAAGTGATATTAGGACATTCTTTTTGTAAATTTAGTTCTCAATTACCAATTTTGTTAAACAAGAATAATAATATTCGTATTATTTACTTATTATTATTTAAACCTACTCGGAGAAAAATAAAATGAAAGAAAAATACAAAAATGTTCAATCAAATTACTAGCTTTTATTAATAAACAAAATATATACGTGGCAAGAAACCAAGAATGAATTTGTCATCATCTCATATAATCACATTTGCGATATAAGAACAATTATATATTAATTTTTTTATTGAATAAGAATCGACTAATCTTTGTCCAGCTTTGTATATTCGTAAATGTCTACAAAACTAATTCTAAAAACATTATTAAATAGTGCGTTAAAATTATAATAATATAATAATTGTAGTATAGAGATTCGCAGTAGAAAGACATGGTTCGTAATTTGATTGCAAAATGCACATCGATAAATCAAGTCGCAACTACTGGTTGTTACATCATTTATATTGACCCTTTGATTGTGATTGTGAATGTACAACCATAAAGGCAATAATAACATTCGTGTTGCTATATGCAAAATCCTTTTGAATGACCCACGGTTCATTCAAAAGCTAATTAATATATTATTTTTATCTCTCGTAAGCATATAAATGTATAATTTACTTAATTAAGTTATTATAAAATTTATTACCTTGATGGCCTAAAATTTGCTCGTAAGAATTGAATTTTGTGAAACAATATCAATCTTGAAGGAAATGTAAGGATTCCTGTTATTATTAAACATTTGAAACATTTCACGTTCTTCATAATAATGGCATTATTAGCAATAAAAACGTAAATTAAAATTAATCCTGTGAAAATTATTCATGAAAACTTTTTGAAATGTGCATAACGCTTGAAAAACAGTTTGAAACGTCGGGTCTAGCTCACACAACTGCGATGCATAATCGTCGCTCGAGTGTACTTGTTTCACAAACATACGCGCACGAGCTCGTCGCCCATTCTCTGCACCTAGACGAAGAAAACGTGGATTCTAGAAAATTATATCACACTGCATCTCGTGAGCCGTGTTACGTACCCTGCATACATAATGAGAACGAACACATGCCGAGCCGCGTCAAGTATCTTCTTCGAGTTTCACCAAGCATATATGAAACTATTTAAAAAATAATATTAAAAGTACGAAGCTTTTTCGAACATTGTCGAATGAAAGAATACAAACGAAACATCGTATCTTATTGTGGTAGCAACATTTTTGCCCTAAATCAATCTTGTCACCCTGGAAGAAAAATGTATTATTGAAATGCAGAGGAAAGAAATGTGCATTATTTCTTCTATAAAAAACGGTTCTTGTTTAGTTCTCTTAATTTTATTAATTTCTATATATCACCGAGTGGAATTATAAAATTCCATGTCACATGGACACAGCTTATGTTTAGACAAAAATGTTTGTAAACAGTAAAATTATATAACTTAAGTTGATCTAAAATGATTTTCTGTACTTAAAATCTTGGACCTATTTTTTAAAACATTGTAAACTAATGTGTAAAAAATTAAACAGTACTGTTATATACACTATAATTTGTGAAAGAAAATTTAAATAATTATTCATCGAGATTTTAGTAGGCGTTTAATATTTAATAATCATATTTAAATAATAATTGTTGCGAAAACACTTTTTCGTCGCAATAACGACGAGAATTTATACGAGACGTTTCTTTCTCGTGTTATAACGCACAAACGAATGGAAGACACTGGGTTAAAAAATTTTATGCGCCACGCAAATGAAGTCGGCCATAATTGTGTAACCACAAAGTAGCCACTGTGCGGTGGCAAACTTGGAAGAAGCCTCGAAAAGGTTGTTGGTACCATGGCTTGAGAGTCATAAGGGACAGACGAAGAGGACTTTACGTCCTACGGAGCTCAGAGTCGCATGACGTAAAAAGCCTCACAGGGGCGACTGCGGTTGCTCAGAAGCACCGCCGGCTTCTTATTTACAATGACACCTCAATACGCTATGTTTCGGCTACTATATTTATGAGCCTGAGACATTCTTATCGCCGTCGCGTCAGAATGGGCTACTTTTACGTGTGCACATTCGAAAAAAAAAAAGAAAGAAAAAAGACAAAAAACGTTTTTGAAAAAGCAAAATGAAACGCCAGACGAAATCTCGCACGAAATTAGACATCAGTGACGAAACATAAAAGTAACCATATTTTACTCAGAGAGAAAATAAGGATATGAATTAATTTTATTTGTCTCAACTATTTAAAGGGCTTTTGTAAAAATTTAAATTTCAGTTTTGTTTAAAAGTTTTTTAATAGCTGTACAAATTATTGCCAATTACTAGAAATGGGGTTTTACTGTCTTTAATTGTAAACTTAACTAATAAATTAATAAGTAAACATTGTTTTTTATATAAACTTAATTTTTTTTGAGTATATGTATGAGAAAACGTAATCGGCATAATAATTAAATTTTTGAGTGAAGTGAAGTAAATATGAATTGTAAATTTTATATTCAAAGGGGTATTAAATGGATTCATGTTAGTTACTTCGTCATCACCACATTAAGATCATCCATCTCGTCGAAATGAACACGCAAATCTGCAATTATAAAACAAATGCCCCTGTCCGAAGAAATAAAAGAATATATAAATAATTTTAAGATTTGCAAGATGGAATGAAGATTTGACGACTCATCAATTGATTTAACAAATTCTGAAAGTCAAATTACTTCAGTTTACTTTTAAATGTTTTGTACTGACGTTGATCAGTTTTGAAAGGATAATTTGACAAATTATATACAACTAACGTAACCGTTTTGACTTTCCGGTCAAAAAAAAAAGGTTTAATAGTTTAATAATAGATCAGATGTATCTTCCTACAATTAACATTCTCTTAATAACCACTGATATTTTAATTTCTGTGTCACTAAATATTATAATTATCATTAGGTAAATCGTTACTCTGTACCATACAGTTACGAATCTTAGGGCACATAAACAAAGTTTCAAAATTATAATTGACTGCTGTCTAACAAAATAAAAGAAATTTAAAACAAACCACGCGAACATTGTAATAAAATATTTCAATTTGTAATCCAACAAACAGTAATTGCATACGTTTCAATTAATGTAACTAGTCAATTATGACATTTCAAAAATAATTTAAAATGACGTTTGAACTCTGCAGCAAAACAACATTGAACAAAAAAAAATAAATATTTCTTTCTTTTTTTTTACAGATAACCACGTATAGAGCGTTCATTTACCCTGACAGTAAACGTCATCGACGTTCTCATCAGTTTCACGCAACATGTGTATTACGTTTTATCCAATATATATGCGGATGGTGTGTACATTTCGATGTGAAACACACGCCTAAATCATTACTTTACCACTACTGAGGATGCAGAGATGGACGTGTGAGGATTGCGAGTACCTGGCGCAACAGGTAAGCGATTATGTTTCTGATACAAGGAAAATGTGTGATATATGATGACAAAATGCAATCTTCATTCTATATAATGATGAATAGATCAGTACATACTATTTTCATGTTAGTAATTGTCTGTGGACCAATATGACCAAACTTTAGTAAAATTAGCAGTATATAACGTTTCCGTCAATTATGCATAAAATTGTAATCGATTTAAACTTTTTTACGAAATATTAAATTAGTAATTTAAAACTGTACAAGTTTGAAACAGCAGGTGATCCACCATTAGAAATCATTTCAGTGTCACTAACTGCACTGATTTATGTATCTGCCTGAACATGTGCAAAATTAATTAATATATTTCAAAGAAATTCTTTCTATTTAAAAAATGAAAAAAAAAGTTTAATTTTAAGAATTAAACTTTAATAAGTGTAAATATTTCCGGGCCTCCGCGCGGGATTCTGGAAGGTGATTGCTGGAAGAAGTTAATTTATAGTTGAAAAATATTTCTGTAATATACATGAACCGCACAGCTGACTTTTCCTCGACTTTCTTAATGACGGGTAAAATGACAATTAAATTATATTAAATGTGACCCGCGTGAATAGTTTCGATGATTATGCAATAAATATCCCTTGCCGAGAGTCAGGCAAACGTTAGACGAGAATTGCCAATAGCGTTCGAGGAAAAAAAAGGGTTGTTAAAGAGTAGGAAGAACAAGTGTTGAAGATGTAATTACGTGGAAGCAAAGTATCTCGTTTGAGTAGTTTAATAATTAGCGCTGCCGCCGCGAAGGAATGATTTGAACGAGCCGTCACCCTTCTAAAAATGGCTTCAATGAGGAAGAACGACGAAAAAGAGCAAAGGGAGAATCTCGGTAACAATCGCAGACAACGGTCAGTGCACCGAAAACGACGAGAAAAAAGTACGGAGAAGAATGTAATGCGAATCCTTTGCAGTCGGCCAACTTAGCTTTATCTAACGACCTCCAGATTTTTATAGCGTCATTAAACTTCGCCTCGAGAGGTGGCCCAGTCCCTTAGACCATCCCGAGACTAGTCTCGCATGAGTTTCACGTGGGAACATGATTGCCATTAAACCTAATTTCATTTACCTATTTTCGCGCGACACTTTTCGTACACTTACGACCACTCTGAATATAAAAGTCTGGCTAATTTTCGTGCTAACCAAAATTCTTATTAAATCAACCAGAATGTTGATTTTTTAACCAAAGAATAAATAACTAGACTTAAAATTTTATATATACCACGAATATATGGTTAATATTAAGGTTCTTGTATTTGGATGCACATACTACAATTTCACAATTTAAAAAACTAATATTTTATCCCTGAAAAGTGATTGGATAATTATCAAAGTAACTTCTTGAACAATTATTTATATTGAACAAAATAATCATTCGTACCTGCTTATTTTATTGCAAAAATAAAGAATGGTTACATTTAATAGGAAAAAAGATGAAATTTCATTTTGTTCAAAATTAATAACGAGTATAATTCTTGGAACAATTGAGTATTGTAATAAGAATGGAGTCGAGAAAATTTTAATCCCGAATTACAATAGGGGAGAATTTCGAACCATTTGACTTATTGCATCAATCGGCATTAGTTGGAACCGAGATGAAAGCTTTAGTTGAATATGATGATTATGATGTGATACATAAAAGTATCATGTGCATTTCATTGTTCCTATTATAAAGATTGAAAGAGTGAGGTACCAGCGGCGAAGCAGCATCAAGGCAGGCCAAGCCAGGCCAGAGCACGGGCCGGCCAAAGGTCAGCCGGGTCGTTGCACCCGCGGGCAGGGCATATCCTGCAATGCCCTGCCTTGCTTCACTGTGTTATATGCCACAAGCATTAGCCTTTGGTGGTTATCGCGGAACTTCGCACAAATCACGCACTAAGCAAAAATATTGTTAATATTTTCGTCTCTTTTTCGTCATCACTTCAAAGTGGTTTTGATTGACGTTAATCGTCGAACATTGTTTTAATATAATATGAGGTTTGATTTTTGATTCGGGTACAATTTACACTGTACATCCATTTTTATCCAATACTATTTTCATTGATTGAACTTTATCTGCAAAGGAATTGCCACCTATGGTATAATATTTAAAATTATTCAATTTACGGTAAAAATTATCAATTAAAAGTATATTTTTATGGTGCTATTTATTCTATAAAATGACCATATGCAATATACACCGTGAGAAAAATAATTTTAGAAATGAAATGAAATTTATTGCCGTGGTTAATATGTAATTGCCCAGAAAGTATATTAAAATAGTAATGAAGTTGGCATCGTAATTATGGGTTGAAATAAACTGTTTACGAGACGATAATTAACATTTTTATAATTTAATTTATAGAACTGCATTTATTTATTACATGGAGCATTACATTAATTAAGATAAAAATATTTACGATACATTTATGTATTGAAGACTGATGAATTTATGTACGTGCCTATAAGCAAATACATTTTTATACTTTGGGTTTTATGGATTAAAAGATATTAATGTTGTAACAGTAATTAATGGTAATACTTTTATCATCATAAAAATATACACTTCTGTCAAAATATATTTAGTTCATTATTCATAAATTTTTCAATCCACCAGCTACGATGTCTAACAATATTGTTCAATTTTTCAGTATAGCTTTCTTTTAATAATCATTCGTCGAATATATTAAATCACATTATTAAAATTTATAGAAATTGTAATTTGTTTTAAATATAATGCTTTATTTAATTCTTAAATCTATAAACATCTTACAAAACGGAAAATTAATCACTATTGCTCATATTATATTAAAGCAGACAGAAACCAATATTCATTTTTCTTTAATCCTTAAAGATATTAAAAATATCAGAAAATATTTAATATATAAAAAGTCTCGCATTGTTAAGAGAAGTACATCTGTTATCTCAACAAATTTTATCACCTTCCAAATATATAAACTTTGGCGGTTCCAAAGACGTTCCTGATGATTTTGAAGAAATTATCGTCGCATCTACCTATGCAAGAGCCAATGGTAGACCGCGAGATCTGCGGTTTAAACGTAACGGACTAATCACCGCAATGGGAATAGCTATGTCGAACACCCAAGCCGGCGAGGTAGCAAGCCAACAGACGGTTATCCAACATCTAGCAAAAACACGTTTCCATTAGACGGGCTATTACTCGACTTGCTACTGCTTTTCCTTCGCGAGTCACCGTAAAAACACAACGCCGTGTAAGTGTTAGATGTATGCCCCCTAGCAAAATGCACGACGAATACCCCCTGAGGTTGACCTAATATTTGAAAATTCATAACTCGATTGGTAATTAATACCAACGCTTAATAATTTAAGACTGTCAGCTTGAACTCTAAAAAAAGAAGTATAATATCAGCCATATACGTAGTAAGTTTTTGTAACAGCTATAACATTGCCCACTACAAAAACATTTTTCATAGAATTGTGATTATTTTTTCCTCTTCAACTTCAAGCTAATGATTATAAATTTTTAATATTTATCGGTCTTCTAAATAATCTTGTTACAATGAATTTTGTACGCGCCTGAAAATCTGTTGAAAGCAATAAAATGGACATTCTTAAAAGCAGCAAAATGTGGCATTTTTAAAAATCCCGCGGTATAATAGACCGGGTGAGTGCTTGATGCGCTCGTAAGGCAATCTCGTACATAAATATCAGGCGAAAAGAAATAATCACTCGCATTGGTATAATTCTCGCCTGCACCTAGGGATTATGTATTTTTCGGCAAGGAGGCACAATTTCACGCAAGAATGATAGTCATTTAGCCAACGAGATGTCTGCGTGTGACCAATCGTTACTCACCGCACTTAACGGTATCGAGTGAGAAGTTTAACGAGATTTTCCAAGAGTTCCGCAAGCCGATCAACGAGAGTTATGGGAAACCTATAATACTATAATGAAAACGACAATGAGTTATTATGGATGGAAAAAGCGGCTGTGTTAATAGAAGCCCCGGCGTACTGCCCTATCGAATGGCTAGAAATTGTTGCTAATTGCTAGGAAACGTATGGATAATAATCGGAGATCATAATGCCGATTGCTTATCGCGTATACAACGCGCTGCAAATAAACAATTCATTTTGCCTGCCCTCGCGAGAGAAGTACGTTCGATCGCGTCGATTTATCACATTAATTGGCATTAGAAATAATTCCGCGATACATTGCTGATTAATACATAATTAATTTATTACGCGCGGGCGAATAATAATCCCCGGCCGGTGAAAATAACTGCGCTGTCTCGCGCACGCATCGCAAAAATTTGCTTGTGATTTATTAACGGTGCCGCGATTTTAACGTTGTAAATGGATGCTCACGTTCATTTTCATAATTAAAAATTGACCATTTGATTTTTCTCGTCGCCGCATATCGGGTAATCAATCATTGTCTGATTGCGATCAATGTCGTCACTTCGCAGGTGCGATGTGACGACAAGTTAAGCGGACGGGTGGAATGATAAAATTGCGCGTTGCGATATACAAAAGTGATCGTTACAATGCGATTAATTAAGAATGCTAAAAACGCGCCGTTTTGCCAAACGGATAGCACGCGTTTTTGTCCGCGCACGGTACTCCCCTGAGCCTGGTCGAATCTTAAATCGACGCTACCAATCTACGCGAACGCTTGTTAATGTCCGGCCAACAATCTGCTACTGTAAGCGAGCACAGGTATGTGTAAAGCGAACATCAAATGACCGGATAATAATAATAATCGCGGTACGGCACGTTAATATCGAGCTTGAGAAATGGACCACTTTTGGTATTCTTCGTAAACAACGTTTTTTTATCTGACTTTTAACGAGGCCAGTATTAAATTATTTGTTTTACCATTAATTATTATTTAATTACATTTTAATTACGTGAGAGTATTGTTCGTTTTACTGGGTTTAATCGTAACTAATGAGAGAATATCGTTTATTAAATGAGAATTAAAATTTTAATTTTTACCTTTTGATCATTTTGAAAAATTATATTTGTAGTTTAAAATAAATCTAATGGCCAATTTGATTATATAAAAACGAAAATATGATTTTGATTTTTAGATATTCGTTTGTTTTATATTGTTGGAGTTAAATATTATATTCGATTGAATTTGTTTATTATTTACATATGTTACGTTTTATTGTTTATATATGAGACAGATATTTTATTTAACAATATGAATCGAACATTTCGAGCAACCTGATAACATTTCGAAACTGTAGCCTAAAGTAATTCTATTCGTCATTTGTGAAATATCGTATTTTTTAAATACAATATTTTCATTATTGTAAAATAAAATGTCTGAAAAATATAACATTGCTCGTCAACATTTCTTACAATATAAAATAAATACAACAAAAATATTTAACAATTTCTAACATAAATGGGAACTATAAAAGTAATTATAATAACTCTATTTAAGCATACAAAGAATTTGTAAACGGAAAATAATACACATTTCTTTTTCGCAAAAAAATGTATATAACTTTTTAACAAACACTTTCGTTTCATATTATAATTTCAGATTATTTAATTTACCTATTAAAATCGTTCATTATGAAATGCATTAAAGGAAGATAATAATTACTCGGGTCTTTTCAATTAAATGTAAAATTTTTTCCCCGCAAGTTCATTTAAAATAAATACAAGATTTAATGCGCACTAAAATTCTATTTGTCAGAGATAAACGGTACGTCTTGTATCAATACTAGTATACAGCATACCTAGGAAGACTCGCACGAATTTCCGCAAAGGTAATACGTTTTCTTGGCATCAATGAAATAACACTGGTATGCGGAATGTTAATATATTAAAATATTTCCGTCTAAGGAAATAATCTTCGGGCCAAGTCATATAGTTATCAAACCATAATTCAAGATTGTTCGCCGTAATAATTTCACCGGTTGCAGTTTACTCGTCTCTTACAACCAACTTTTATACGTCGATTAATGAGGCATACGCACAATTAACTAAATCTTGTTTTATTTATGCCAAACATTTATACCAAACCGAACACATGTTCGAACTATAGAGGAGGACGGAAGAAAAAAAAAAGAAGGAGAGCCTTTGTCTGGGAGTACCGAGCATTAAGAAAAATGTAACAATTGCTTTTAAAATGATAAAAATCTATTAAATAATCGCAAGTTGTTGGCGCTGCATGCAAAAAGTAAGCAAACAAAATGAAAGCAGAAAAGCATATATGCGCTTAATCGAAGAAGAAGAAAAGGATGATACTTGGCAATGCAGTACGAGGACGTGTCGTTGGGAGAACATGTGTGCGTAAGTGTGTGCGCGTGTACGTACACGTACTCGTGCCGTACCATTGGGATTCGAAAGCTGCACAATGGAATTATGCTCTACGTATTGATACGGATTCTATGGGAGCCAAGACGACGTGTATTATGTGTACACGGGACGCGGTGGTCATGGTATGTTGGATATGGTCGCTATGTTGGGGCCATGTTCTGGTTTTGATCCGTACGCCAGATAAGATGGTCCTTTGTTACGAAGACTCGTGCCTTTGGGTTCTACGAGGTGGACCTTTCTTTGCCTTCCCTCGCTAAGATCTATATACCCGTTTTCTTGCGGTGTTAAAATGCAACCAACTTTGTCAACCGACGACCGCGAACCCGGGCACCAATCACCGGAAACGCATTCCAATCTTGCCGCCGATAACATCGTGTGCATAATTTTGCGGAATTGTGTTTCAAAAAACTTCATTTAAAGAGCCGGGCATCTTTCACCGAAATAAGACGTTTTAATTTCGCATGACAAATCAGCGCAAAATATTGAAGCTGATCTTTTCGGCCGAGATTAGCTTCCAAAATGTCCTCCCTTCTATTTTTCTTTATCCCGCCGTATCTTAAATCTGCTAAGAATCAGTTTGGAAAATATAGAAGACATGTGAAATACTTTGTTATTCACTTTTTTTCTTCGTTTTACTTTTCTCCTTTTTTTTTATTTACAGTTTTGAATAATATATAAAATACATAAAAATATTTTGTCGAGAAGTTAGCATTGTTCATCCGGCAAATCAATCTTCAATGAGAACTATTTTGCGACATTTAAACTAAAGTTAGACGAAACTAAATTAGACGAAAAGACTCGCGGTCACATCTGGACGAGACAATCCCCAATCCATATTCTATGATTTAGCGCATCGTATCCGAATGACGTATGGCCTTCATTACTAAATTATACCTCGACCCTCAACTTCGCCACAAGCTATCGTCTTTTCTACCTAATAAATTAACGCTGTTCAACGGCCACTCTAAAGTGTCCGTCTTTCTTATACAAGCTAACTAAAATTTCATGCAGAAAGACTATTAAGAATGGAAGGCCTTACGTTACTGCAACGCAAATAAACAAATTCAATTCTTTTCAATTATAATATCAACTATTTGCACTTTATTTCCCTCGTGCCAATTAAGTTCGTTGATTCAAATTGTTTTGCGCGTGCAAACTGATCATTCAAATCAATGATCCCGAACAATTAAAGTTGACCGAGTATCTTTTTCTGACTCCTCGTACCCGGCTTTCCATTTATTTAAAATTCAATCTTGCTGTCAAGAATGCATGCTAGGTATTCATCAGCGCGAATGAAAAGAAGAAAAAAAGAAAGAAATAAAGAAAGAAAGAAAATAATGGAAGAAAAGTATATTATTCGCGGCTCGCAATAACAGTTATTCGCATTTTTGCATTCGCGTAATTGTTGCTTCATTTGCTTTATCGTTCGATTCGCCTCCGGAGAGAAACACATTAATTAATGGCCGTAAAGTATCGTGAAAGAATGCCAGTGCGGTATGACCGCGCGTGTGGATTCATTACGATGTATATGCACCGGTCGTTCACGAGAGGCGGAATATTTAAGGGACAAGACAATGATTGTAAATAACTTTCATTTTATTGTGCAATTTACATTTTCCCAACTTAACATTCCCCCGGCAACCGCAGCGCATTAATTTATTGAAATTGACTTTCCGCGGCACAGAAATCGATTTGCGGCGTGCGTTCTCTTGCATTGACGAACGATCAATACGTACGGGCCTAAATGTTAAAACCAGAGTAGCTGGGCTTGATTATGTTTATTATGCGTTGCTAACAAAGCATCCACCGACATGTTCGGCCAAATTGCCTCCACTTTAATTTCTAAGTTCGCATTAAGAAATTCGTTTTACGTTGAATATTTTAAACGTTTTATCGGTGAAAAATAAAATGGACGGACGGCAATTGCCATTTTATGCATGAGAAGCTGCGCATTAAAAATGTGTCCTTAAAACCTTTCTGCAGATTTTTGTTTAACGCTGCGTACTTATAGAACTGCTTACAATTTAAGCGTCAATATATTTACTTTTTTTTTCATTTAAGAAAGATTTACTTCTTTTATTCATGAAATAGTTTATTTGTAGTAGATACGAAGTTATTATGAAATTGAATAGGCGGTACACAATAATAATAGATTATTAGTGACAGTATATTATGTAAAATATCTATATAGAAGTACACTAACGAGCCAAGTTTGGGTCAAGCTTGGCCTAAGCTTGTACAAACTTCAACCGATTATTTTCGGTACGAATAGTTGCAGGTTTTGTCCTAACAAGCATGTTAGACAATTGCCGCAACATTCAACCAAATCTAATCGTCGAAATTTATTTGCCAAAATTGGCCCGTTTGTCAAGTTTGTCACACGGAGAGAAAAGATTAATAAAAATTACTGACATTGTTGGTAAACTGGTCATATACTTGCTAGAATTGAAAAATTACTATCCTAAGTTAGTAAAAAGTGTCAGCTTTCTAAGAATCATTTTCAACAAATTGATATGTTTTACTAACTTGGGATAGTAATTTTTCAATTCTTGCAAGTATATGACCAGT
>JABFPN010000508.1:0-45005 GCA_022817305.1 Leptoteleia sp. ZL-2020
TTTCACAATGTGACTTTGGGGACAGTCCTCAAAACTACCAAATGTCCTCAAAACTGCCAGTAAACAAGTCAATAAAATGGCGATTTGGTCTCAAAACTGCCATTAGAATAATATATATGTATATACACGGAGAGAAAGGATTAATAAAAATTACTGACATTGTTGGTAAACTGGTCATATACTTGCAAGAATTGAAAAATTACTATCCTAAGTTAGTAAAAAGTGTCAGCTTTCTAAGAATCATTTTGAACATATTGATATGTTTTACTAACTTAAGATAGTAATTTTTCAAGTTTTGCCAATATATAACCAGTTTACTAAGAATGTCAATAAATTTTATTAATATTTTCTCTCCGTGTATATATGCAGTATATATGTCACCTATATAAAAATTTTTCATGGGAAATTTAACATTTTTAAAATTGCATGACCAATTTATGTTTATTATAATATAAATATCTGCATACATAACAACAGAATATATGGACATAGGTATCCTAAGATTTTAAATTGATAAAATTTATACACATCTTTCCACATTTTTGATAGTATATATTAAATTTGATATAAAACATTTACAAAAACAGATAACAAAACTTTATAAAAACATTAGCAAATGTCATACAATGTTTACAATACTAGACACTAATCATTTCTTTTAATGTCTTGTACATGAATTTTTGTTTCGACATTGATATTGGATATCCAAAACTTTTTTTTTTCGCTACAATAATGCCACGAGGAAAGTATGTAAATTCGCCCAAAAAAAAAAAAAAACCTAAAGTTATACCTTTCATCATAATCTACGAAATGGTTCGCAAACTTACTTTGCCATGTTTAAAAATAAAAGATCGTTCGCGCAAACTAAAATTGTACACCATAATTCATTTTAGGGCGCTTGAAAATGTTAAATTACTCGGTCTACGCAATTTCGCCGAAAACGTAATGTTTCAATATTTTCAATATTACAAGACTCCTCCGGTACGTTATATTATGTATTTCAACGCTGAAGGGGAACACGTTTATCGGAAAAGAAAATTCCCCGCATACGTAAACATTATGACGATGACAAAATGTGTTATAAGCGAAACAAAGCGTGGCTTGATAAAAAAAAAAAAAAAGAATTTACGGACATCAATGCACAATTCCGCGCGCAAAGCAATGCACGGCCGTGCTTTTTACTCGATACAAATGACCCGACACGTATGCCTGATGTATAATACAATTTTTTTATACGCCGCGACAAATTACAGTTGCCGCAGCCATATTCCGTAGTAACAGTTATTAAGTTTCAATAACAAAAATAATCGACTGCTTCCTCGCGTATCAATTATATCATGAACGACCTGCGGTATCAAAAGAGCGAAAAACACGAAAGGGGGGGAGATAGGGGGGGGGCAAATGAAACGGGAGGAAAACGAGAAAAATGTCATTGGCCCCGATTACGTGCTCCCTAAGCAAATCCATAAATCAGCGTGAAAACGAAACGATTGGAAATTTGATAAATGTTGGTATAAATCAGCGCGGCGTTTGAACGAGTTGCAACTGCGAATCGAACCGACGCGGGGCATTGCCGGCAAAGTATGCATTAATGAAAAATACGGGCTTGCAGTGAGCGGGCATATTTTTGTTTGATTACGGCGACGAAAAAAAAAAAATAAATAAAAATAAGAAGAATTAATAACGTTGATGCCTTGGGTAGATAGGGATGCCCTTGCTGGGTGGCGCAGTCGCGTACAAACAAACGTTAATGTTGCCGTCGTTATTTCGGATTACACACGAGTTTGACCCTGAGGCGGTACGCGAGATCGTTTTGGGAGACCGCGATGAAAATATTTCGATAAAAACTCGCGACAAAAAATACCGACGACTTTGAATTTCTCTGGAAAATGTTGAAGGTTACAATTATAGTTATCTCTGGGAGTCTCGAGGATATTCATATTGTAAATTGAATTAATTTTCCGAGTACAATTTTGGTAAACATGAAGCATATATGGTCCATATATGTGTTAACACTTTATGTAAGAAAATACGAAATATATGTGGAATATATGATTTGTATTGTACGAATGTTTCCTACATGTTAATATATATAAAAATCAACATACATGTGGCATATATGCGACATATATGGCAAACATATATGTCGTACATATAAGTTTTTACCTGGGATATGTCAACCATGTATGAATTAAGAGAAATTATAGCTCGTATATGAATGTTGTATTTTCTTTTAAGAAATTGTTAAAACATATATGAAGCATACTGGGACTGAAACAATTTGCCAGCGAGTCGCGTTTCGCACGGATAGATTTAACGCTCTTATAAGGTGGCGCAGTGATCTATTCATAAACACCTTGTTGTTTCCATTATATCGGGTGAAAGGTTTAACTTTGATGCGGTACTTGAGGCCGGTCAAAGGTGATTTACTCGCAGTAACGGCGAGAACAATAACAACAACGAAAGGAACAAAAAAAAAGAAAAGACAAAAAAAAAAGAATAGGGATAACAGAAAGATGGATAGAGAAACAAAATCGATGGCTAACTGGCGGGGTTTGGTGCGCGCCGCGCGAGGACAATGGCTCGGCCGGCGGACGCGGCAGCGAAGGCGAAATCATGCGACGCGAACGCACGCGAAACCGTTGACGGGCGCGCGCGTTCGTGTGGCGGCGCGAACGCGATCGAATAACAAAAGTCGGGCTCGCTTTATAGGTCGACCGGCGTTGACCGACGGCGACGACGACTGTGTCCTTCGCCGATGGAGAGTCGGCCGTCCAACGCTCGGCACCTCTTTGCTCTTTACTCCTTCTTTCTTGCCGGCAGCTTTTCACCGCTCGGTCAGGTGCGGCCGCCGAGCCGCGTACGCCAGTATGTCGCGCGGTCTCTGCCCGTGTATCAACGTCACCCTCGCAGCCGCAGCCGCTCCAACGCAACGCCGCTTCCGAAGAAGCTCGCGTCGCGCAGTCGCACTCCTTTTCGCAGGTGCTGCCCAACTATTCGCTCTTCTTTTTTTTTTTTCGTTTTCTTTCTTTCCTTCTTTCACGCCCGGCCGACCGCCCGCGTGCAAATAACGCGCCGGAAATTTCGATAACAATCCCCGAAAAATGCGTGAAACTGAATATCCGCGGTATTTATTCGGTGTTCGTTTGGGGATGTTGAAATGTAACTTTTGCATATTTGAGAAGATCCGCGGTGCGGTGTACTTGGGAATTTCATCTCTCGACACGGGGTGCACTGAATTTAAAATTCATTTCATCCAAATGCGAATTTTATCCGAACTACAAATTATCCAAACGCCATTTCGTCCAAAGTTCATAACATGTAAAACTCTCTTTATCTAACATAGGATCTTGTAAAGACCTCTTTCTCATGAAACTGAGCTTTTTATCTAAATGTTAAGTTATCAAAGGGTCAATTTATTCAAATGTCATTTCATCCAAGATTCATTTTATACATTTGTTGGAGCATACAAAATTCTTATGGAGTGTTCAATATGAAGGTCAGACAAATGAATTGTTTATATAAATGCATGCTTTTTAAACTGAGTAAATATGCTCCAACAAGTTTATAAAATGAATGTTGGATAAAATATCGTTTGGATAATTTGAAGCTTTGATAATTTAAGGTTTGGACGAAAGGATTGTTTTGGTGATAAAGACATCGTAGCGAGGTTTTATATTATGATGAATTTTGGATGAAATGACTTTTGGATAATTTGACGTTTTGATAAAAGGAACGTTTGGATGGACCAGACTCTATGGCAAGTTTTTTTGTTAGATAAAGGGAGTTTTACATGTTACGAATTTTGGATGAAATGGCATTTGTATAACTTGATGCAGGTTTGATAATATGATTTTCTAATATAACGTAAGTCTGGATGAAATGAATTTTGGATAAATTCAGCGCACCCCCACGACACTTTTCAGTATTTTTCAGTCTTTTTAATTTCTTATTTATGGTATCTTTAAATTTTTCATAAAATTTGTCCAGTAAAGAAATCGAAGTTCCGAGAAAATTCGAAAAAGAAAAAAACAGAATATTGATTGCAACAATATCAATATCCGAAAGTAAAGAACGATGTCCAAATCAAAATACGTCTATGAAATTCTGTTACGTTTAAAGAATCAAAGTCGAAGTTTCAATATAACTGAAAAGTACCGAACTTCGGACCTTGGCAGTCCTAGTTTTGGGATATTTTGACGCATTTTTCGACTCCTCAAGAAATTATTTCCACAAAGGTTGTCAACCTTTCTCCCACTCGGCTCTCCCCTTTCTTCCCACTTTCTTCCCCTAAACGAAAATTCTCCCCTCGATTATTTTTCACGCCAGTCCCACGCATTGTGACAAATTATCAACTTGTGCCAATTTCCAACTTCCGGACACTTTGCGACCATTTAAAAAGTAACGCATCGGTCTTCGAATAAAAATTTAGTTTCCGCAACTGCAATTGAGTTGTTCCAGGGCTTCTGCGTGTGTATGCGGGGGGGGGGGACGGTTTCGGTTTGATTGGAAATTCGATTTTGAGTCGAAGTAATTGATCCGGCTTGTTTCTCGCGCCTCGTTTTATGGTACATTGAAAAAGTTACACGCGCTACGCGATACGTCCGTTTGACATTCGTCATAAAGCGACCGCTTTTCCATACAAAGTTTCGGCTCGGAAATTTCGCGCGGGATGGCCCCGGCCTTTCGCACGGCAAAATTATCCTAATTCGTTGTTCGCATTGTAAAGTTTTTGCTTCGAAATTTATCATTCCGTTGCTGATAATCCGTGGAATTAATCACAACTGTCCCGGGCTAATTAACATTTCAACTCCCCCCCCCTCCCCCTCCCGCGCGCACGACGTTATTGCAGTCGGATCAAATAATTGTCAAATTAACGGGCAACTTTTTAATTAATCGCAATTAAAGCGATGTCCCGCGCGAATCCATTATAGTTAACGTACATTTGTACGCGGACAAAGTAGTTGGAAAAATTGTCCCCCCAAACTTTTTGTTGCCTTAATTCTTTTAACAGTTTTATTTTGGTAAACTTTTAAACGCCGCTTTTCGTCGCATTTCAGGCGAAACGTTTCCGCGACAATTTCGGCAAACAGTAAAACGTTCACGGTTTTGTCGTAACGCAAATATTGTATAACAACTTCAGTTGGACTGGCGTGAACGGTCCTTTTTTCTGCCTCCCCCCCCCCCTATCCCCTTTCGCAAATAACGTTGCATTAAAATATTGTGAGAAAGATTGCATTTTTCCTTTAAGTAATATTTTATCGTTCACCGTTAAATGTCGCGGGAAAAAATGTGACAAGCTGCTGCAAGTGTCTTAGTTTTGTGTTTTTTTTTTTTTTTTTTTAAAAAGAGGGGGGTTGTTTAATTCAGATTAGTGGTAAAGGAAAAGTGGTTAAAATTTAATTTAACTTGAAATTCTGGTACGACTAGGAAACGAAGGAAATATTCAGGTTATAAAAGGTGACTGATTTGGCAACTTCGGCATAATTAACGTAACTTTGAGTGCGATCGTACATGAAATTGAAGTAATTGAAAAAAAAAAAAAAGATAAGGACTCGGGGTGAAGCGGTTATTTAAAATCAATTGGGAAAATTGTTTATAACGTTGAAAATATGTGGAAATATTAGGATTTAAATGTGATTTTTTGATTTTCGTTGGGATTAAAACGAAAATTGGATTTCAATGTATTTTGAAGTATATTAATAGGACTGTTATATTTTGCGGGTAATAACGCGAAAACGTAGGGAGAGGAATATTAAATTGAAATACGATTTGAAAGCGAAAAAGGAAAGAAAAAAAATTTAAACAAAGAACAATTTACTTTTACGCCGGGCAATAATAATAACAATATTATTATCATAATTGAGTACTTTTGCGTCTGTAAAAAGTTGGCAGTGAAAATTGAGTCAAAGTGTTGAGATACTAAATCGCAGATCATTTAACTGTGCGCCGAAAGTAAAACTTTCTTGAAATAAATCACTTTTATTTCGATATATTTTTATCTCAACTTTACCGTACAATAAAAAGTGTTGCATCTGATTTATTAACGAAACGGAATTATTTTGCCGGTTTCAATAAATCATGCCCCAACGTTTTCGCGCGTTTCTGATTTTTCAGTCCCATCCAATTTGCACGTTTTAAGTCGCGCTCGTATTAATATCTCGCTCTTCGCGCGCGAATTTAACGTTTGATGTTAAACGAAGTTTTAATTATATTTTATACACTGATAATTACTTTTCACTTTAAAAGAAATAGGACCAAGGAGTAGAACTCTTAATAACAATACTTAGGCCACGCCCCTTTTACATTTACACTATACTTTGTATCAGATCAATATTTCGCCGGGTGGGGGTAAAATGTGCCACTCGTGGTAACTGGTTCTATTCCTCCTTCATGGTTATGAAAATTGAAACGTTTTCAAAACACAAAATATAAACCAATTTTGTTTTTGTTTTGTGTTCACGACCATTGTTATGTCCTTTGGGTGTAAATAGATAATATTATTGTTTTTGTTTCATTAATTCGACCTTCCAAATATTTACAAAAATTTTTTTCTGTTATCAATTTTATAAAAACGTTTCATTCTTCAGTTCGACATTTTTTTCGAACCCTTTTTTTAAATCTTTTTTACACATTTTACTTCATCGTATTACAGGGAATACTGTAAACGCCAGGATATCAACGAGTTATTATAAAATACAGTATCGTTTTTATTTATATAGAAATACATGTGTACAAAAAACTGCCAATAAATTTACCTCGGCGCACAATTGCAATTTGTTGACGTACGGGAATATAAATGAAACTTGTATTTTCAACGCGAATTTTTTAATTGCGCATTTCTTGTTCCGACCGTTTTTTCTTTTCCTCTTTTTCTTTTCCTTTTTTATTTCTTTCCCATCCGAAGTATCTATGTAACGTAACGATGATGCAAGCCACGCATATAATTCTCTTTATTCTATTCGCATAAATACCACGGAGCCTGCCGTAGGATAATTCGCGATGTAGCAATGAGTGCATATAAATTTCTTTTTATTCGCGCAACAATTAAAATTGATACTTCTCGCGAGTGAGAAATAATATTAAATCTCAGAGGCGCGCGCGCGCGCGTGAACGCAGCGAGGATTCAGACGGGATACGCTAAATGTTAAAGTTGCACGCGGCGCGTATTTCATGCATTTAAAAAGGCCAATAAAGGTAACCGACGTGCATCCGTCGACGGCGAAGTTACAGCCGGCGCAAAATATTGCAACTGGAACGTCACTTTGGCCCAAAGAGGGCGTTAATTAACGGAAACTTTCGCGGCGATTAAGCAAAGTAAATAGTTGGTTTAATTTTAAAAGGTTCTCCTTCAGTAAAAATGAAAAAAATATAGTCCATATATGGTCTATATATGTTTTAATACTTTCATATAAGGAAATAAAAAATTAATGTATGGACATATATGTTTTTCGTTATTCCATATATGGCTATATATGGTCGATACATGGCAACAATTGATATAATATTCTAGCCATATATGGAAATTAATTATTGCCATATACCGACCATATCTGAAATCCATCTGAAATGGATTAATGAAAAACATATATGTCCATGTATGAATTTTTTATTTTCTTATATGACATTTATAAAACATATATGGACCATATATGTTTTATATTTATAAGGAAATTATTAAAGCGGAATCGACCAATGTGGATCAAATGAAATAATAATTTGTTGCATGATGTAAATTATGATTTAATAAGCGGCAGTAATATTGCTTTTATTCTTTTTTTTTATCGAGAAGATGTTTGTGAACAAAAAATGAATGGCGCCGGGTAAGGCAAATGTAGGCAATCGACTGGATTTAACTAGATTTCACTTATCCCCTCCCCCCTCCCCCCCGTTTTTAACCCGATCCCGCGTACTTGCCTCACTAGTCGATCGAGTTTGGAAGTAACGTTCCTAGCCTCGGGCGCAACATTTGGCTATCTCAAAACGCTTAAGCTTAATGCCATACCGTTATCCGTCTGTCTTTTCGCAAAGCAATATCCTACGCGGCATTCATCTTCACCTTTTCTTACCGAGCAATCATTTACAATTCTATTAGCGCGCAATATCACTGTAATGTTGCTGGATATGCTTTGAATATCACTCCAATATTTCACCGTATTGAATATTTATTTTTTAATATGCAATCCACATTTATTACTGACATTCAGTAATTTTCTTTTTGTAATACTCATGGCTTTTAGTGTAAGATTGTAGAACATTCAAAAATTCACATTAAGTATTCATTTATAGTTGTTTTTTTTTAATATTAGATATGGTAAAATTTGAGAGATGTATTTTAAAAGATTATTTTAAAAATGGCCATTTCATGGAATAGAACCAGTTGCCTTATTTACTTGTCACACATTTTACCACTACTATATGCCGTTGTCTAAAAAAATATTCTAGTGGGTATGTAAATAAAAAGTCTGGTGTGGATTTTTGAGGAGGGGCGTGGCCTAAATTTGTCTAACCACGAGTTCTATTCCTTAGTCACACTTTTTTCTAATCAAATATTTGATTATTAGTACGAGAAAGTTATATATTAAAAGAAAAAATGGGTACAAAAAAGGTAATGGATTTACCTTTTGTTTTAAAAAGGGTTTAGTATTTGTAGTATTTTTTTAATTTACACTACAAAGCGATAAAGAAATCTTATAAGTTACTATTTTTTATGCCAATTTAAAGATATATTGGAAAAGTAATTATTTTTGCTATAAATTGTTTTTCTTTTAAATTTTACTATCACTTTTGTCTCAGTCTACACGATATTATAAGAAATACTATAAATAAACACACACATCCCCTAGTTATTATAAAATAAAGTAGCTACTAATACATTTCTCTCCGGGTAGAGTGCGATACAATTAATTTTTCTTTTTTCATCAATAACCGTTCGTTTAATTTTTGAAAATTAATCTTCATTTACAACAAAATTGCTCACACTTTTACCACCTCAATCGCACGTATTAATAGCGACTTGTCTCTTATCTCACGTTAGGGTTCGCGCACACCATTCGTTAATTTTTATAGTCAGAAAGTAAAGCACATTTTAATTGCAACAATAAATTTATGCCAATTAATTTCCTTACAAAACATTAGAAAATGCACGGCTTAAATTGTCGCGATATTAAATTCGAACGGTTAACTGAAAGCGGTCGTTTTTCTGAATGGGAAATGCCACTCGGTTAGGTATATAATGTAATTATAATTTAATTTTCTATAAATCATTTCCACAATTAACTAATGAAACCATTACCGCGGGTTAGTGGCGTATTAATATGAAAGTTCATTTAACGTCGATTCTTTTGCCTGAAACGTAACAGCATCTCGCTTCTACGGATGAAATATAAGTTAATGACTTGCGTGTCATTCAAGCGAGCGCAAACCATGTACTTTTTCAGCTTAGATTTTACATTTCTCTCAGCAGATGTCGAACTCCCCGGCGTTTGCTCGAAAGGAGAACGGTCTTGTATACAATCTTATAAAATATTTATATTGTTCGATAACATTAAGCCGCGCCAAGTGATGAGCATTATTATAAATTGTAAATTATAAAGAGAAAGTTGGATTACTTTTGTGATGAATTGCCATGGAATTCAACATCACAATAAGTGGCTCAATTGAACATGTAAGAAATGTTACAGCAAAAAATTTGTCATTTGTGTTGATAGACTGTATATATTAAAAAAAGTTTCATTGCAAAAAAGCATGGTATTTTTAATAAGATTAGGATAATATTATCTAGTTAAATAGGATAATGTTGCACATAGGTAAAATGGCCTAAGTTAATGATTTGCAACGTTCGAATTGAGGAATGATTTGGAACAATCCTGGCTGATTTGGAGAAAGTTGATTGTAATGTAACTAGTATATTACGATTAGCCTGTTAAGTAAGATACTTATTTCTTTAGTTTGCAAGAAATAAAAGAAAGGATCTTTGCAAAATGAACAGGAATAATATATTTTGCTTATCCAGAATATTCAGGTTTCGTGAAATATTCGATTATTTGGAGCAGCAACGCGTTATATAATTGAAGTGAAATCAGATCGAAATGAAATGAAGTCCAATTTAAGTTTAGCTACGTGTGAGTCAACGTAATGTTACTATTTGGAGCATGTTTGACAGAATTACATTCGATTATATTTTTGTTTACATTACGTGTAAAGTATGTCAAAATCGGGGACGGTATAATTGACAAGTTTTGATATACATGAACAGTACATGACAATTTTTAAAATATTTCATATTAATTTAGAAATATTTCCAAAAATAATGACCATCATAGTAATTTTTAGTATTTATGTATTAAAGGTTACTACATAAATTTTAAATTTTACTATTATTTATATCAAAAACATTTATTATTCCAATATAATCTTAAATTGGTATGAAAGATAGTAATTTATAATATTTTTTTCTCAGTGTAATATCTTACTGGTTAAAAAGGAATGACAAAAAATATAATTTTTACATACACATAGATAATTTGTCTATTTTTGTAAACTGCTTAATGCTATTGGGATAAATTTTGTTTTAAAGAATTATAAATTAGTCTGGGAAAATTGTGTATACTTAGATAAATATGACAGATAACATCACTGTTTTTAACTTTATTACATGTTTAGATACATGTTAATAAAAATTGCTGTTTTTGAAAAGGAAAAATTTATGTCTTAATCACAGACATAGTATTTATACTGAGAAAAAAGTTGGGATAAAAATTATTAGACTAAATGTAAAAATGGGGACAAATTACAATTCTTGTGATATTTAAAATACATTTTAAAAGAGATTATCAGTATTGTACAAGTTGTTATGGTACAGTATAATAAAAATGTTCATTTTTCTTATAACCTCTTTTAAACTATATATTAACTAAGACAAGAAGAGGTCATTTGTCCCTCTTTTTACATTTAGTATAATAATTTTTATCCCAATTTTTTTTCTCAGTGTAATACTCGTAACATTGCTTATAAAACATCTTGATACAAAGATTTAACACGTATGTTAAAGGAAGTTTAAAACAGTAATGTTATCTGGCATATTTTTCTCAATATACATTAAAACTACTGCACATTAGATATAGTTACGCTGTAACTCTTGGGTGTAGACTTTTATAAGTTTTATAATACATTGTAAAGTACATATTTTTATCTTAAAATTAATAAAACGTTTATTGAAATTAGCTCGAGTTTTTCTCTGTGCAGTTGACACGCGAAGTAGAGGCGTTTCCTTTTAAAATGTTTGGAAAAGAATCCAATGAAAGAAATAACTGTATCTAACTTTTTTTTGTTTGTTTTCAACGTAGAAGGCACGTCTGTTGCACAAAAAGTTCAATGTTACGCATTGTGAAGCGTATATTAAATTTATAATGAAATCGTAATCCATATACCTTTCAAGTTCTTGCATAATTGTAGCATTATAAAATCACAATAATAATAACGCGCAAGTGTGCAAAAAAAGAAAACACGCGCAAGGCGTTAATACAATATTAAATAATATTAACTTTTTTACACCGTTTTATTGTTACTAAAAGTCATAAAATGAGTAAGGAAATTCATAAATTCCCATTAATTTATTATTGCGCAAGTTATATATAGAAAAACGGTCATAATTGTTATTGGCAAACGGGTAGAAAAAAAAAAGTTGCAACATAAATTACTATACTGTATACAACGCTGTCGTAAAACGTGTTAACGTGGTACTTTAATAAATTAATAGCCCAAAGAATGCAAGATTTATTGAATTTATTAGTGTCAAATATAGTAAAAAAAATGTTGGACAATTATGTTAATTATGTTTTGATACTTGTTAAAAGATAATTTTAGTGCACTGAAAAAAAAGTAATAATAAAATTTAAAACATTACATTAATTTAGGGATATCACTGAAAAGTGACAATTTTTATCGTTAAAAATAGCAAAAATAATGATTATTAGAGCAATTTTTATTATTTTCAAATTAAAAGCTACTGCATACCCTAAAATGAAACATATATGGCCCACATAATAAAATACAAAATTCATATAATGTTTTTACTTAATCTATACATCATCTTATATGATTATACATGACCGATATATGGCAATAATTGATATAATATCCTATCCATATATACTTTCAATAATTTCCTTATATTGAAATCAATTATTACCATATATCAATCATATAAGCCAACATATAGTCGTATATGGATTAAGAAATAACATATACGTCCATATATGAACTCTTCATCTTCTTGCATAAAATTGTTAAAACATATGGACCATATATATTTCATTTGTACCAGTGTAAGCGTGGAAATTTCCATTATTTACAGCAAAAACAGTTATTTTTCCAACATATCGTTAAATTGGCATAAAATATAGTAATTTATGATATTTCTCGTTTCTCCTTGCGTTGTAATAAAGTATGGTAATCGTTGTTCCCCCCCCCCCTCGCCCCTACCTCAATAATAAATTGCTTAATTATGCCAGCACGCGCCGTTGGTAAACAAAGCGCCGATACGCGAACGGCAAAGAAACAAGATAGCAAAGGGGTATCGCAATAATCGGGACACTTTGTACGTCATAACGAGGCAAAAAAGTGGTACTAATTCGAGCGGCATTATTTTTGCCCGCACGCACTTGCCGGTGCGTATCGAATAATCAGTTATATCCTGTTACATGATAGTTCCAATTTGAATGCAAGCCGCTTTTAACCTTTCTCTCTCGAAAGAGCGTTATGGCGCGCTCGATAGAGCGAAAGTAAATTTCGCATTAATTCGGCGAGGCCCTCGATCGGGGATTAATGATAAAATTCGTACGGCAGGAGAGATCGTGGCCATCTGAGGAAGGAGCAAGAAGTTCTCCGAGGATGCGGGTCGTTGGGTCGGCCATAATCGCGGTCGTGCTGTGCCAGATCTACGGCACAACGGCAATTGACCATCTGCGAGTCGCTTTCCAATGGAAGCAAATCGATTACGAATGGACCGAGGAGTACGGCAAAGCACTTTTCCCGGATTACAAGCAGGAGGACAACCTGCCTCTCGGGCTCGAGGTCGCCACCGACAGACTTTTCATCACCGTACCAAGGTGGAGGAGAGGTGTCGCTGCTAGTATTAATTACATCAAAGTCAATGGTAAGCTGCGCTTTGTATTTTTCACGCTGGCAAACGAAAACGGTTGCGTTATTCGCGTCGCGGTAAAAGGGTGTAGTATAAATTACGGAAATTGTCAGCAAACTGGTTGCCTTCTTGAGAGAAAAAAATTTTGAAAAATTACTGGCTTAAGTTAGCAAAGTGTATGGGTTTATGGACAATTGTTGTTTAATGGTTGACAACAGGTGTCAACGGATTGGTACGTTGAGGGTAATTTTTTTTAAATTTTTTTTTCAACTTTTTATAATATTAGGAAATTTTAAATATTAACATATATTTTATTAATTGATAAATAATTTAAGGTAAATGCAAGTTGTTTAGAGTTTTTAAAGCAACTTTCCTAATTTAAACTTTACCAAGAGTAGATGTTGACAAGAATTGGAAACCAAGGATTTCAAATTTTAATAAACAGAATTCTGAATATTGACAAACTTTTTATTCGATGTTTTGTCCATTAGGTATCGCTAACCTATGTCCTTTATAAATCAGTTATAAAACAGTTTGAAATTTAATAAACAGAATGACGATTGTGCAAAACAGCATATAATTACAAATATGTACGAGGATAATATAATAATACACTGATTTAATCAATTTTAATAATTTAGCTTATCAAATAATGATATCCAGAAGCTATAATGCTAAATTAGTGATCTCTTTATTAACATTTTTCTCTCAGTCAACCAGTAACAATTCACCTTAAGTTTTTCTCTCTTTGTATAATAAGAACAATTCAATCCCCACACTTTTTGATACAGTATAATAAATTTGAACGTGACTTTTTTCTCGGCTTACAATTTTTATTGTGTATAAATAACTGGAGCTATGAAAAATTGTGTAAATTCATTTAAGTTCCATTTATTTAGCCTTCACCCATTCTATCACTTCCATCCAATCGACCAATCACGGTTATTGGGGCTGACTGGAAGAACATTTCCTGTCCCAAATGCGTTCACCAAATGGAAGTTTGCAATTAAAAGTATAATTTTACACCAAAATCTATTTCTTTAAATTGCTTTAATGTCAGTTTAATCGATCGGATCGAAATTAATGGATTTTTGACTTGGCGAGATGTTGATTGATTTAATTAACAGTTAATTATGTTAACCAGATCTGAGCATTCGTTTCCCTCGCCATAAATTGTTGAAAATGTTACGATATTGAATGTAAATTCTGGAAGTACGTTTCGCGTTCGTTTGTAATCCGCGCTGAGAAAAAAGATTCATTAAATTTCGCCGAACTTTCGGCAACCCATTGACAACGGTGATTGTAAAATAATACTCATAAAGTTTGGTAACATTTCTCGAATAACTGGTATTAACATCGAAAAGTTCGGTAAAAATTTACCGAACTGTGGAATACTTTTTTACATTTAGTCCCGATGTCAGCGGAATACCGAAAAGTTCGGTAATATAAAGTATATTTTTTTTTTCCTCGTCGCGCGTAAAGTGTAAAGACAAAAAATTGCACAATCTTTTTGATAATAAATGACCATGATTTATCAATTATAAATCATGATTTATAAATTAATTAATTAATTAAATGTCATTATTAAATGTGCATTGCAACATGGTTCGTGTTTCTTTCCGACTGGAAAACTCTTAAAATAAAATTAAGTATTTCATTTATGATCTGCTGCTGAATAATTCAACATACGCGGAAAGAAAATACAGGATTGTTAACAAACTGGACGGTGAAAGTTAATGAAATTAATTTTTTCTTTCGCATCTTTAACATTCATTCCGTCTATTCTGTGGCTTGTTTATCATTTGTCATCTAGATTTTATGAAATGTGAAATGTGAATAAATGATTACGGAATATAGTTCAGCCTGTCATTTCAAAACTTGTAATATGGAATAAAAAACTTGTTTTAATAATACGTCTTTCTACCGTGACTTCTGTTAAAAGATATATCAATTTTGTTGCACGAAAAAATATATTTTTTTTATTATGATTATAATTATAATTTTTGATTATTAATATAAGAGTTTGATCAGAATATATTTTTTATTATTGCAATGAAAAGTATTTATTATTGAAACAAAAAGATTGGATCTTTTAATTTTTAATCAAACGAGTTTAGTTATAAATTCTATATTTTTTCTTTCAGTGAATACTAAAAGTACTTGTAGCTCAAAATTTTAATTCTAAACGTGGAAAAAAATTATAGTTGAACATTTGTGTAACTATTACTTTATACCTACATTCTGTAAATCTTATTTAAATACAGTAATTCATTCCTCAAATGTTAATTTCAATAAGTTTGTTTACTTTTTTTTGCACTGTGATATTTACTTGTTAACGAAATGTTATTTTAAATGCACGACATCCATCTACATATATTTCTCAAATGTAAACGATCTATATGTTTGTTATATAATTGTATAATAAGCATCTATCTGAAATGAAAATTTCAAACCTTGTTAAAAAGTTTAAAGTTCGCCTCAAAGGTTACTAATCGTAAAATTGACTGATACGTGATGAAATATTAACGATATTTTCTACCCAAGGTTTTATATAAGCACTTGAAAGATGTTTTAAATTGAATTTCTATATTGATAAGTGTTATATGCATGGTACTATAATTTAGAATTTTTATTACATATATCGTATATATATATTTCAATATGGTGAATAATATGCAATAAATACTAGCGACTTCGTTGTGCATTTAAAATAATTATCACAAATCGTAAAAATGGATTTTTATTACCCAAGTTGTAAAATAAACTACTTAAACATTTATTCGTTCGCGCGGAGATAAAAATTGAATAAACATTTTATTTTTTATTAAACATGATAAAGCATACTGCGTATAATCATCCGAGCCCTTTTTATCTTGAACGGTACAGTTTTAATTTTATAAAAACAGAATTCAGTTTATTTTTTTAAATTAATTTTATCTCCTTGTATGCTAAGGAAAATTATGGTTTAAAAAGTGCTGAACTGAGTGCGCAAATACGAGTGATTTCAACTGGCATTAAATTTGAAATAAAAACTTGTTATACTAAAAATACAAAAATATTTACTAAGTAATTTTTCAGGTATATTATTTTAATGTCTTATAAACAATAAATTTCTCTCACGATCACTACTTTACACAATATTATGGTTGTTTGATTTGAATTATCATATTTTGTTGGTATAATACTTATTAATAATTTTATCAAAATTAATATATCACACTAATAAATACACTAATTTAACGAATTAGTACACAAACAAACATAATTATTTGGCAACAACTATACCGATGAAAGGCACATAGATTCGAGGATATATTAGTGCATGTAATTCACAAATAATTTGGTAGTTACACTCGAGTGCATTTCGTAATCAAATCATGTGCGATTTATCATACAATCATGAACTTGTTGATTATTATGTTTACTTGGTTTCATGTCGATATTGGGTATCGCAACAAATGTATACTCGGCGCAACCGATTGAACAATTATTACAGGATATAAAAAAGGGTTAAGTGGATAGTATTACAAATTTCCCTATAAATATGAAATGCCTATTATCGTTGCAATTATCTTGATAAATAATGTAACTTATATTATGAATAGTGCTTTTCGCATTACGCAGCACACCAATGCGGTATATATTATTGTGAAAATACACTAATAAAAACAAAATTGAAATATTATACAATATCTTTTATGTAATTACTGGTAAAATATGTTTGGAGGTTTTCATTGCTTCATTTTGTTAACGCATTGGGAACATTAAAATGCAAAGATTATATTTATTTCTTTTAATATATAATATGTTTCATGGTATTATTTATGGCCATGTATATTAAAACTTTAATAAATTGTTCGCTATGTATGAAAATGAGAAAAAAATGTACGTGGTTAGAGGATAAACTTTATATCTTGTCATTGTTTCTGTAAAAGTATAGTAAAAGTGGTGAAAAATGCGGCGAAATAAAATTAAATTTAAACAAATACACTTACATTTGTTAAGCGTTTAATGGGTGTTCGGAATCTAATTATAAACATAATATAGAACTTTCCGAGGGGCAATAGATACCTAAACCAGTGTTCATTAAAACTTTGTATTCTCTTGGGATTTTGAATATAAAATTTTATGTACATTGCAGTAACACTTAGATTAATCTTTTAATGAGTTAGAATACTCGAGAAAAAAGATTAACATTTAAAATTTACTTATTTTACAATACGTTATTATTAATTATACTGTTTATAAGTTGAATGAAACAAATTGTGTTTGGTCTAATGTTAATATTAAGAAACGTAATAATATTTGATTTATCTTGTTTTATCCATATTTAAAGACGTAAATAGAAGTCATGAATTCTTTAGTTGTTTCGATTGAATACTAAACAATATAACAGTTTTGTATTTTAATCGTGCTAATTTTAGTATTATTATATATTAGTACGTACATTTATATATAAAGAAATTTATAATTTATTATAATTTATATATAAAGAAATAAAGAAATAAATATATGAAATAATGCATAGTAAAGAAAGATAATAAACATTAATTTTTAGGTAAATGAAATGGCAGATCAGGCCATGTCTTTAATTTTTATTTCTTACGAAGCATTAAAAACTTCTGTCATTACACACCTAAAATAATCGCTCGAAGTTCAGAGGAATCGTTTTAAATTAAAGCGACTTTCTAATTAAAATAATTGGAGAGATTTGATCTCAAAAGTCTTCAAAAGATTTTCAACATTTCTCCCTCTAATAATATTTATAATCCAAAAATTTACATATACCTTACACACCAACGAGATTATAAATTGCAGCCATTATTCTCGTTCGATAATCCTTATTTAAAAGAAAAACCAAGTAAACATATTTTTCATCCTCGTATCCTCCAAATACCTGCGTAATTTGAGTTATCAGTCCAATTATCGTCAAACTTCCTACATACAAATTACCCACGATTAAGCACAATTAATTCCTTTTTCCTTTACACAGGTGTTCCATATTTAATTTACGGACAATCTATAAAAAAATTCATTGGAAACGAGTATTTGTTAAAAAAATATATATTCTTTCAGCGGTTATTAAGCGTGGAAAAGACCTTCCATCTCCAGCGTTTTACATGAAATCGCCTCGATATTACGGATAATATAACGGATTACACCCGGCTGTAAAGCGGTATAAAAGAATCGAATGATGGTTCGAAGTGGACCGTTAAAATTGCGTGGCAAATAATATGCTAATTGAATGGTAAGCCGAGGCAAGTAACTTTATATTCCGATTGTTATTAGATACTCGTAAATCTCCGCCGCTGACTCCTTATCCATCCTGGGAGGCGCACCTCTATAAGGGAACCGATGTACCGGAAATTGTGTCGCCCTTTCGCATACGCGCGGATAAATGCAACCGTCTGTGGATCGTGGATACCGGCCTCGTCGATATCATAGGCAACCCCGAGCAATTAGTTCCGCCGTCCCTGCTGATCTACGACCTAACCAACGATCAGCTCGTCCGCAAGTACGTCATTCCCGACAACCAAAGAACCGCGGATTCCTTGTTCGCCAATATTGCCATAGAAGATAAATCCTGCGACGACACTTACGCGTACGTCGGGGACTTGGCGGGACCCGGACTGCTGGTTTACTCGTGGAAACGTCAGACGTCCTGGCTCGTCAAACACCACTACTTCCATCCCGATCCCAAGGTAACGTTTCTCGCTTCATTTGTTTTTTTTTGTTTTTTTTTTTTGGCTAATGTTGCGCTCAAGCTCAATGGACGGACAAGAGTTGGAAGAACAATTATCATACTTTATTGGAACATCGATTTGAAATCATTTTGGGAATTATTTGATATTTGGCAAGTAACCCTGGTATAGTGTAACTCGATCCCTTTTGTATGGTGTAAGAAAAAGATAGTACGCAATTTTAGATTTTAGAACACATGACCAGTCGTTCTTGAAATAAATTTACTTTTCTCAATATATATTTATGTAATGTATTATAAATCTTCAATTAATTTTAGATAAGTAATATCATATTGCAGATTAGAAATTATTGATAATGATTGTATACGAATCGTATTGCAAACTTGCATGATACGAAATAGATTAATTGCAACTAAATGTTGAATAAAATGATAATTTATATAAATCGGCTTTATTAGAATTGAAGTTGAGCCTTGATAATTATATATATACCAAAGTGTAAATAATTTATTATCTATAATCAATTTTCAATCAATGATTTTAAATTGAAAAATAAAGTTCCAGATGCATTGCAATGAGAAAAATGTGACAGAAAATATTACTGTTTTTAACTTTGCTTTCAGACACATGTCAGTTTTTGCTTTCAAAAACAATATTTATTCAAAGACTGATGAATATGTAAAATAAATTTGAAATATTTTCTGTCTTATTTTCTTGTAATTGAATTAATTTCTTATATAAAAAAAACTCAGTAAATGTGAATTAAAAGTTTAGTTTTACTTAAAAAAATACATTAATTTAACTTGAACGTACAAGATTTATGAAATTTATTAGCGTTCAGAATATTACAAAGTATAGGATATTGATTAATATTTTGATACTGGCCAAGTAATAATAATTCACGAAATGATTTTACGTCGTTGTTTTTACAAAACAGTAATATTTGTTGTACCTTTTATCAATGTATCTCGATTGTTGTGCGTTTATTTTCATTTTCGCAATTTGAAACATTGCAAACAATATTGTTTTTATTTGCAATATTTAAGTTTTAGTTTTTCATTTCTTCTATTCTCGGTCAATTAAAATTTGCTTTATTTTTTCTTTTTTAATCACGCATCACGTATGACTCGTCACTTTTTCGTAATCATAACATTCGGAATATTAAGAACATTAATCAACTGTTGATCGATCAGCAAATAACTGGGTCAGTACTTATATTATTCACTGAATTAATTTTTTCATTTGACTTTTATTGCATAAGGAAATAATTTTTATAAAGAAGAAGAGTAATACTTTTAACTTATATATCATCGTAAGTTTCATCGTAAACGGTAAAACTTTTCATACATCATTTCTCTTCGTGTAACTTAGGCAAAGGCAGATTAATTTATTTTACCAACTCCAAATAAGACATATGAAAACGTGAAAGGGTAACTTACGAAAATGTCATCTGCGGACAATTTTAATGAATACGCCCAAGCGTTTACAGTAAATAAGGGCAAATGAAAATGATTATTATATTATTTTTAACTTTAATCCAACTTCACCCATGTTTTTTTTTTAATTAAATATTTCTTTTCAAGTGAAATGTATTGATTTTCGCGACGGGTGTTTGAAGGAATGTTGCCTATGTATTTTGAAGAATGTGCACGAAATTAGGGAGTGCATTTAAAAAAAAAAAATTTTTATATTTTTAATTTCCGTAGAAATACGTGCTCTCATAAATAATGACAAGATTCTTCGGGCAATATAACGGTACAATCTACTCTTAAAATGATCTTTAATGGCACGGAAAAACACTTGTTCGTTTGTAATGCCTTTGAAAGAAATTTTGCTAAACGATCGATTGAAATATGTTATTGTTGGTAACTTTTGTTTATTTTAAATCACTCGTTTGGCTTCGCATTCCTATCCATGTAAAAATTAACATATATTTCATATGAATGATTTGCACCCAATAAATGTCCCATGTATGTTGTACCATATAAAATGGCTAACATATATGTCGCATAATATAAATATTTAAATGGAGTAGTAAAACGAAACATATATAGTCCATATATATGTTAAGAATTTCATATATGGACACATATTTTTTTTTTATCCACATATGGATATACATGGTCGATATATGGCAACAATTCATATAATATTTGAACCATATATAGTTTCCATAATTTCTTTATATTAAAGTCAGTTATTACCATATGTCTACCATATATGGCCATATTTTTTTATACAAAATTGTTAAAACATGCATGGACCATATACGTTATATTTTTACTAGGAATATTACATCGATTGTATTTGTAATTTAACATTAGCCGTTGATTGCATTATTATTCATAGAAATGTTTTTACAATGTAGACTTCAATTTATGCCGTTGACTTTGTAATGAACATTTTGCAATCGATTCGTAACAATTCATTTTCTCACAGCGCAGAGACATGTAACATGGGATTTGTGTGGATTTAAGAAGGACCATGTTTCAAGCGAAAATGAAATCCTCGTGGAATTTGAAAGGATACTTATGTATTCTATGCAGATGCACAATGTCAATGTTCTTTTTCTTTCGGTAGAATCTACGTGGATGACGGAAGGTTTTTAATAAAATACCCATGTGGGCTTAATATCATTTGATATGGGTGTCGTAATAAACTTAAACAATAGAAATTTAAATTACTTTCGCATATTTATTAAACGCTGATGTAGTCGGGAAAATTTTTGCATAAAAATATAATAGTAATCGTGTCGACTGTATTATATTTCTTCATAAAATTCAGGGCATAGGTCAAAGGTGACAATTTTTACTATGAATAGTAGTAAATTTAAATGTTTTCATTAGCAAGTTACTTCTTTCTTTTTTTTGAACGCTTGATTCTATTATTATATCCAATTTTCTTCGCAAATTGCTCTTAGGGAAATTTCCTTTTACGATAAGATGAAAAAAAAAAGTTAAATTTGTAGTATTCAATTTTCGCTGATTATAGACACTATTCATCGTGTTAAAATAACAATTATGATGGCTCATTCGAATAAATACTTTTTATCGATTTCGCACGATATAACTTAAAGAAGCACCACAATTACTGAACTGAAAACAGTCAAGTTATGGACAGCACCATCGCCAATTGAACGTTTAAATGAATTTCCTCTACTAATTGGAGGTTTCGTTTTGACTTTTAAGAAATGAATACCTATATATTAAAAGTCCATCATATCGAAGAGCACATTGGGAAAAATAATAACTATTATTTTAAAAGCAGTGTAATTAATGGACCGAGAAATTTGCTCTTGGGAAATCGTATACCCGTTTAATTTTTATTTTCATGAAAATCTAACTAGCTTCGACGCAAAAGAATATGAATAAATTATTAAGATTTTGTTGAAAATATACAACAACATCGTACAATTTTATAATATTATTTTACATCACTTTTTTGTTCGCCAAATAACTCCTGACAGTCCAATAGAATATGTTGAAGTTTGGAAATTTTATTACAAATTTTGCAGCAGAAAATTTCGTGTAAATTGTCGTAGTATTTTATCCGCGGATTACGAACTGGGAACCGCGTTAAATAATATTATATTCCGTTAGCAGGTTATGAACATTTTCCGAACATTTAATGCGAAAAGAAATGAGAAAAATTTCGTGTCAAATTACTTGAGGCTATACGATGTTTTATTTAATGCACTTCTTTTCAGAATTAATTCCATTCAGATTGAAATTCGTTGAAGTGAGCTTCAATGTAATTTGATTCTCGATTCGATTTATTGATTAATGTGTCAGTACGAATGCAGATCAATGTAAACCAGCAAGATGTTTATTTCATTGATCTTGGAATTAGAGTAATAGAGTAATAAGAAATGACAAAATGTCTACCGTGCTCACTATCAACGTATTTTCACTTTCTCAACGATTTACTATCGAATTTTACGTGCGATTCATTGAACAACGTTCATCTTCTTATATGAGGAGTAAAAATGAAAAAAAAAAGAACTGTTTTACGTACTTTTTCTCACTTTAATAATTGACGTTTATTAAGTTGCAACTGCAATTTTAAAGTCTTAATATAATTTTCAATTATCTATACGTCGGAAAATGATTTGTATATGGTATATGTGACATATATACGACCACATATATATATGTTGATTTTTACATGGGTAATTATATTCAATTTAAATTACTAATTTTTCAAATAATTTTGTAAATTAAATTACTATGCAAGTAATATATATATATATATATGGAGGACAAAAAGTGAAATTAAACTTAGACTTGAACTTTATAAAACGATTTAGAACAATATGAAAAAAAATGTGGTCAAGGAAGAGAATTTGTTTTGTTTCATATAGATTAATGTTGGAAAACTTAACTTCAACTTCAGCAAATTCTACGCTGAGTAGTTTAGCATAAGATATTACGACGCATCTTCTGAAATTGCTAATTGAAATAATGCTTTATTATATTATTCCTTATTGTGTTATTAATTATTTCGTTAATTGCCATGCAATGCTGTCAAATTGATTACTATTATTTTAAAATTAACTACGCTCATTGTCATTTTAATCGCCTCGTTTTCTCTGCCTTTTTGCCTTGCAAAGCTGTTGTACAGGAAGCGTTTATAAAATGAATATTAATTAGTTCCAAGTTACTGAAAAGAGTAGTAAATTATTCGATAAACATTCAATGATTTTTAATTAATGGAGGCATTACATCATTAGTCTTAATTGTCTCTATAACAAATAGACACGGTGATTATACGTACTGCCTTTGAAATGTCTGAGAAAAGAGTGATCAAGGCTAACGTTGATGTAAAATACAAATCCCCCAAGGATGTACATAATAATACGGTTGTCTTGGAAAAAGATTGAATTCAGAAGTTAGAAAAATTTTTCTTCAACTGTGTCATCGGAGAGTAATCGTTTTTATACCTAGTTTGCTTTGAGTCTGCGTTCTCTGTCAGTCCTTTAATACAAAAAGTTATATTACATCGAAGTTTAAAGACACTTAATAAACCTTATAATTACGTTACTCGGTATAAAAATTTAATAATTATTAAATCTCCTTAAATGTGTATTTTCGTCCGAAGATTTTATTTTATATTATACTGCAGGAAATTGCAATCTTTTAACTGTTTTACATTATACGTTACATTATTCAATTTCGTTTCAATAACGCGATGGAAAATAATATATTTTTTTATAATTAAATAACTTTATTTAATATAATACATTTATAGTGAGTATCATACATATCATATTATTTTAATGTTAAAAACGCGTTATACTTTATTTCGCAAAAATTTTCTATAAAATAAATGTCGAAATATTGATGAAATAAAAAGAAAAAGAATGATAATAATAAAAGGGAACTTTGAAAATAAAAAATATATATATATATATTTTTATGTCTTCTTCGGTCGTGTAATAAAATATTTTGTGGCATTTTATGACACACGCCACTTGATATTATTATATCTCGCTAAGTGAATTCCGTTTGATGATAAAATTATTATAAGATTAATTGCCGGCTTGAAAAAGCTAGAGAAGTAAAATAATAATTAAGGTTGCGTTTCTTTGTGCGCTTGATAAACAATTTTACGAGTAAATTTTAATACGCGAAATTCAGTCACGATATGACGTGACCATGGTAGGATTAATAAACGTGTCAGAATTCATTGATGGTCCGCACAAAGAACGGCACGTTTCAAATTTGCGACATAGAAAAGCACATTTCACGTTTCGACGAAGAAGAGTACATTTCGGCGTTCGAGAGGAGAAAAAGTGCATCAGCTATATAGCATTCAGTTGTGATGGGGAGCGATTTAAATTTACCCAGGAGACGTTTATATGCTCTTATTTATAAAAATAACGAAAATTTAAATGTTTCAATATTGTTTTTTAATTTAAATTTACGAGATATGCCATTATACTGCCAGTAACTATTCAATATAGTTTTGCATTGAACAATTTTTTGTTTAAATTGCCAGTACTGGCATAAGTCTGGTTCAACTTTGGCATTGATATTGTGCCTGCCATGTATTACATCTGTTTTGCTCCTATTTTTATTGAGAACCAAAATCGAACCAATACATATAGTATTACTAGCATTACTAGTAAATGAATTTTAATTTTAATATCTAAAATAGAATTTCCCCGCGGCTATATTTGTTACATGAAAATTGTCGTTAAAATTAGAAAAACAAAAGTGTTGTTACCCTTTTTACAGAGTCAGAGATTAATGGATTTATATGAAAGACTTTGCCAGCAATTTCTATTTAATTGTGTACGCTATCAGCGATTTCCATTTAACATCATTATTTACTTCCAATGCTGTAACATCATCCTCGTTCCAGTGTAACGTGTAATCATTTTAATAACGTTACCGTGCAGTCAAGCGCCATAAAAAAAATAGATATAAAGGACAATAAAATAGGGTCGATGTTAAGAAGTGCTATAAATAATCGGAAAGAGTTTAAAAGTCGCTATAAAACTGACAAACTGCGATAAGTGGTGTATTCGGTCCTTAGATTTATAATAAGATTATTTGAAAAGACGTAAACACTCTGCCAGAAGTGTGATGTGTGGATTCCACGTTTTTTTTTTTTTCAGGGTGGAAATTTCAACGTATCTGGAATTTCTTTCGCGTGGACGGACGGCATATTTGGCATGGCTCTGGCTCCTAACGGTAATGACGAATTTAGCACATTATACTTCCATCCTCTTTCAAGTACCATGGAATTCTCGGTGAGCACCAAACTCCTCCGAGATCCTGCGCGAGTTAATTCACCAGGTAAATTATATTAAATTGATATGCTTGTAAGTTTAGGAATTTTTATTTTTTTTTTTACACTCGACGAACAAGTTACATTTTTCATCAACTTTAAAGATAATGAATCATTCCAGCTACTCATTAAATTCAAATTTAATCCAGATGCAAATTTTGTTACCAGTTGTCTTCTAAGAATGATTAGGTCTTAGCAAGTTTTACACTAGGAATCCTATTCTCGTTGAACTCGTTTGTTAAGTTTAGCAAAATTCTAGTCCTTGATATCGTCATTTATTTTTCTAATATGATTAATAATGTTTTTTATAAACGTTACTATATCACATTAAAGGGAATACTGTAAACGCACACATATCCTCGAGTTATTATAATATATAGTAACAACTGCTAATAAATTTCTCTCAGTGCAGCAATAAAATTATAAAGTTTCTCGCAAGCATCCCATACCTTGCATCTTAAGAGTTGTAGCGTTACAAAGCTGAGACGGATCTTTCTAGAATATTTAATCAGTAACTTGCAAATATAAAAGATGAACTAGCAAGCTACTACTAATGTAATACTTGAATAAATTTCCAGCAGGGAAGATTGTCAATAAAGGATCTACTTTCGATCCCGAATATTAATAAAATGTTTCGATTCAATACCGATATTTATAACAAATTTATTAAGAATTATGTCATATAAGGAAAATGAGTAATATTTTATAATATTTTGATGAATAATATTTTAGAGAATTATTGTAATTCTAATTATAGAATTAATTTTGCTCTCTGTAAGAATTTTCCTTGAAATGTAACTTAATGTGTCAAAGCGATTGTTCACAGTTTAATTTCTAATTTTTGAGGAGGTAAATGTAAGAAACAACCAGTACACCTTGTTATATATTGTATAACATGAGTTATCCAGTTACTAAAAGGCTTTCCTTTTATTGAGTTACTACGGACGTTTTGCACTTACTTGATGGCGTTCGCACGTACCTGCTGTCATTTAGACTAAGGGCATTACTTCATTGCAACGCCTGCCGAATGTCTCCTCAATTTGTTGTTTTACTTTTTTTTTTATTAAAATCATTGATACTGTCTTATGGACGATATTAATATTCAATTTTGAATGCAAATATTATTACTTTTATAATTTCATTAATCATCCCTTTTAATGTGACCTATTATTTTAATAAATGTAGATTCGGATTTATTTAAAATTCAGACACATTTTAATTACTTTTCTGAAAGTACGGAGAATATTTTTGTGATTAAGAATTAAGTGCGTTCAATTTAATTGTTCAGACGCCTTCTTATTATATTTTTTTTATTATCAGTATATTAAATTAAAAATAATCAAGGCTTTTTATTATATCGAAATAAAGACAACACTTTTACGCTGTGTGTATTATTCCAGAGTCTTTCCATGAATTTGAAGTATTAGGGTCGCGTGGGCCAAATGGTCAGAGTAGCGTAAGTTTTCTTGATCCTAAAACGGGAATACTCTTTTATGCTCTGGCAAACTTGAATGCCATTGCTTGTTGGAGAACTGGTACGAAGTATAACATCCAACAACAGGGAAGAGTATATATGGACAATGTTACCATGGTATTTCCCAATGACATTAAGGTACTGCAATAATGTTTTTTATAATTATAAATTTAAATATTAACTTTTTTCTTTCATTATTTTATACTAAAATTAATTGTATTATATAAATTTATTTATATTATTTAACATTATTATATATTACAATGATGTTCATATAAAGTAATTGCGAATGAACAATTTTACTAATTAATATTGTTTTATAAATTATCAAATTTTGTAGATTAATTTTGTACTGTGGTAAATCTACCACTTTAATGAACCGTTATTATTCAATCAATCAAATTAATTCAATCATTAAATAATTTTTTCAAACCTTGCATTAGTTTTAGGAATATTTGTGTACTTAATTTAATTAATAAAAATAATAAATCCGCTTGATTTTAGATCGATCAGAACAACAACATTTGGGTACTTTCCGATCGACTTCCTGTTTTCATGTATTCAGAATTAAATCCAAACGATTACAATTTCCGTATTTTTACTGGCACTGTCACCGAAGCTGTACAGGGTACAGTATGTTCGATGAGAACATCTGATTCGTCTGACATTACCTCGAGAATTCCATCAAAAGGCATCCAAGACATCGATAATAGAATCGACGGTGGACCTTATCGACAAGCCAAAACATCTGGTTCAGGTGTTTCGTATCCATCAGTTATTAACTTAATAATTGCAATGACTGCATTGATTTTTCACATGCATGATGTGTCAAAGTATATGTAAGATTTGAATTACATTATTTTGGCGAATAATAAAGTTCACTCAGAAAAATATTAGAACAAAAATTACTACACTATTACTATGCTTCATAATAACGCTGATGTAAAAGTATTTTGCGTTTCATTATTACTTGGCAAGTGTCGAAATATTAGTAAATGTCCTATAATTGTTACTATATTGGGCATTAGTAAATTTTAGATGTTTTGTACTCTTTTATAACTGTTAATTTATTGAAATGCCACATAAATATATTTCCCGTCAGTGTTATTAGATAGAACAGTTATTTTTGTTGTAACTTTTTTTTGCGTGTTGATGTTGAAAACGTTTGCGCGAATAATTTATATTAAAGTTAATATATATGAAAATGCTAAGAAATGTCAGGAACTATGGTTGATAAGATGATATATTGATAAAAGTAATTTCTATTATATTTTATATACTTAAAAAATTGCATCAATTATAAAGCATTAAGGACTCAGTTTGAAAAATCAAAAATCGATGCAATCAAATTGCTTATGTGAATGTTTTTATTCTATACGAATATACTATACAACTTTTCTTTAAGCTAAATGTTTTGCTGCAGTCGCCAATTAACTGATAATATTGAGCCCTAAATATCTTTCTTCTTTTGATCAAAAAGTGAAAAAATATTTGATTTCTTTTCCAGGATTTTTTTGTTTTGGTTATAATGACCACACATTCTGTTTACTATAACCAGGCATTTTTGGTTTTAACTAATAATTTAAGTTACTTTAACCAATCTTTGATTTTCAATTAGCAATTATTAGTTATTCTAACTAATGATTTTGTTTCTCAGTGCAGTTTTAAATATGAAGATGATTTGAGATTAACGGTGCCTTTCAAACACAGAACACAAATGAACAAAATATACGTAAACCTGTTTTAAGTTATTTTTTGTATCTAGGATTCCTTATTAATATTCAATCATTTTACTTTAAACTTTTGAACTTATTTAAACTTGGTCGTCACTGGAAAATCCGGTGAAGTTCTTGACGGTCGATCACCATGTTTTATTCTATGCCATAACTCATTTTATTTTCACGACACTGAAAGAAAAAAAAGTTATATCCAAATTGACTATTGTAATATTACAGATAACATAAACAATATTTTTCTCACACCAGCAGGTATAGTAATGAATACCAACTGAAAATTATTTTTTATTGTATATATTGCTTTTAAACAAATTTTGGGAGCATATCAAAATTCTGTTTTACTCCGAATCGAACTGGGTTCTTAAGAAACTGCATTTAAAGTATGATTTAAAACTTAAAAAGTCAAAAAAGGTAATATTTCATAACAATATTATTATTGGTTGTTCCTTGTTATTACACTGATACTGAATAATTTGTATGTTTTGTGTTTAATACATGATTACGTGACTGTTAATCTAATAATTCATATTATTAATTAAAATAGTATATGAAAAAATTAAGACCCTTTTTTTTTGCTCTATTTGTTTTCTATAATAATATTTGTTTTTTATAATAAGCTTTTAAGTATAATAATTTAATTTAAATTCAATTATATGTTTATTTTATGAAATAGCAGAACAAATGATATATACGTACATAAATTGTCAAAAATTTTTCACTAGTATTTATGGAATGTGTACGTAATCAAACAAATGAACTCGTGTTGATGTTTAATAATATGTTTACAAACATTGAAATGGAGCGAATGAAACATTTTTTAAAGATAAATGTTTTGTCATATTAGATAAGGTATGTTAGTTGAATATAATTTTTAATTAAAGTATTATTAATATATGGGTAACTCGGTGCCAATTTAGCACGATGTTTTATGTATAATAATTTTGCTACATCTAAAAAAGTGTCGATAATTGAAATTAAATATGTAGAATATAATTCTAATACATATGTATTATATAAATATGAGTAATGTATATTTTATATTGAAGAAAAATGTATAAGGGCTTTATGAAATTTATAAAAATTCCGGCACAGTAATTTTTATTGCATTTTTTTTACTGTTTAAAAATTAATATTCATATAAAAAGGTTGTGTGGGACATCGTGCCTAGTTGATTCGGGTTTACCCAAATGTATTTTTGTATTTTTATAAAAATTAAGCCTATTGTTGCCTGTTGCACAGTTCTTTCAATTGTTACATATTCAAAGAAAAATTTATGTAGAAATTAAGTTTTATGAACTTTTCTTAATGTAAGCAAATGAAATTATATTAATTTTTCGTTTGCTCATCTATGTGATGCTAGTAACTTATTAGTAATTAGAGTTATTTATATATTGTATGTTGAAATTGTATGTGTAAATAAAGAATTTTAATGAAGAATACAGTTTCCACAGGAAGATATCCTCAATAATTATTCTGTAAGATTTTATTTGCTGTTTGATGTCAACTGAAGTACAACTATGATAAAATTTATAAGAAAACTGAAATAAGTATATCGAAGAAAATCATTTTTCACATAGGTAAAATCAGCTATATTTTTTTACAGTTCAAAAAAATCAAAAAAACTAATTTTTTTGTTTATTTCAGGATACGGGCCAGGTGTTAATGAATAAGAAATCATTTTATAATTATTTTATTACCGTAATATTTCTATAATGTTTTGTTATAATTAAACTGATTTCCCTCCTCTCTAACTGTATTAAAATATGTTTAACCAACAGTAACACCTAGATAAAAAGTGTTAAAAAATACAAATCAAGTAAAAAATGTATACTAAAAAATGGCTGTTTATTCTGTTGCGCGATTTGACATGTTACAATAACGCGAGTGCCGACGAGCACCGATCGTAAATTACGAATGATGACGAGTACACGATGCACATAATAGTCGTTGAGTAAGTCTTTTGTTTCACAATTTCCATTATATATTGTAAACATCTTTTAAGTCGTTAACAATTAAACGGCAGTGTGTCGCAGTTTTTTGGTTTACGAATCGGAGCTCCACAAAGTCGATAAAACTTTCGAGATGATCTATTAGAAAAATGCCTTACAATTACGGATATACGGCAAGTGTTTTGTACTGAAAAGGTAAATCGTTTATTAAATTGCTCTAAAAGAAAACGAATTGCGTCGATTTCGGATAAACCTAGAAATCGAAGAGGAGGGTCAGAGGTCGCTGATATCAAATTTCTTCCCAATTCTCTGAATTTTAATATGTCACGCCGACAAACGGAAAGTTAAGTTTCTCTCTTTTTTTTCACGTAAAAAATGTTTACACCGCAAAATTTCTGTGATATTATTACATATTCAGTGACGTATGACATAGTTCCCTATTGATATAACATAACAATACGGTATTTGAATCGTACTGAAACGGAGGTAATTTACTGATAATACGATTTGTTCACGACTGTAAGCAGACTTCGCTTCTGCACGATTCGCAGTTTAATGAGTGATTTAAATGGGGCTGACATTGCTTTTGTTAATAACGATATGCGATGAACAATTTCAGACGACATTATTGAATAAAATTAATAAGAAAGCCACTAACATCACAACAGGCGGGTTCCCCAATTTTAGTTGTCCCCCATGTTGCATTGCAGCTGGATGCTCTCCTGAAAGCATAATTCAATCACATTTCTAGATATGTAAACTGAAACTCAAGGTATAATAAGAATTCGTAATGTTAAATATTTAATGAAATTTCTCGAACGTCGGGTCAGAAAAAATTTACGACATGGAATATACATATTTTTGTTGTAAATTGGTCATTTCAGGGGGGTTGAAGCCCTCGAACATATATATAATTGAATTAATATGAGTTTATATAACTTTATTACTTGAATTTATATACAGTGAGATTAAAGATCTATACAAGTTATGAAGAAATAATAAATAATGTTAAACTTTATTAATTAGACGATTTATGTGTATGTTCTCTACTGGTTATGTGAATAATTTTTATTTGGACACATTGATAGAGATCATAAATTTTTTGCTTTGATTATTTAGAACATTACCCTCCGCCCCCCCCCCCCTTTAACAACCGTAGTAATTATTTTTGTTCATTTGGTATTATGTTTCTAAGAAAAAAAATTAATAATACTTATTATAACTTTCAGATTATACAATATTATTACGTGATCCTTTCATCGTTTACGAACGAAATTAACCGTCATATTGAAATAAATTGAACAAGCTTCTTCTTAACAATTTTGATTCTGTATTACCTCGGGAGAAGACAAACTTCGATCAAGTCAATTGTCCGCTTTTGTACAGAAGTTATAAGTCAGTTCTTGAGTATAATGAATGAAAACGAAAAGTGAAGCTAAGAACTGCGAATCGCAGCGGCAATAACGAAGGCGTACCTTGGATATTAAGAAAAAAAAAGAAACAAAAAGAATAGTTTTTGTTTTTATTGAAATTATATTTATTTTGAATGTCTACGTTCAACTTTCCTTCCGTTGTAATTCACACTGTAATTCCCAAAGTCTTTTTTGAGTCGACTCAACGGAAAACAATTTTTCCGGCGTATCTGTAGATTTTGATAGAATTCGCACCGAATTATCCCTGAAATTTTTTCTTACCGTTTTCAACCAAAAGCTTAAACTGACCAATGCCAGAGATCGTCCAGCAATTCCCTTTTTTTTTTTAATCGTAAGAACATTCAGCTGGGTACGAGCAAGTTTCTGCTCATATCCTGGCTATCTAGTTCGTATCCAGGCTATATCCAGCTAATATCCAGGCTTCACCCAGCCGGTTTTTTCCACGCGGGCAAATCTATAATTCGATTATACCCCGCGTAGAACACTTACATTTCACTGCTTGACCACACGTAAAATATGTTCTTGTGGTACGTGAAATTGGTTATTAAATACAAATTGTTTATTTTAATAATATCATAAACAAGGGATTGCACGTACTTAAATAATTACTGATAAATAATTATATATTATAAATAAAAAAAAAGTAAAATCAAAGCGATATCGTAATAAATTTTATATTTAAAATTTCAGGTTTGAAGAGTTATTAAGATTTAGGAAATTTAATATAATAATTAAAATGTAATAAATGTCTGTACTTAATCAGATTAAAAATTTGTACATACATATATTCAAGCGAAACCGAAAATTGAACGCTCTAATTGAAATGAAATATTTAATAAATAATTGAATTTATTTCGTGAAAATTTATCATGGAATGATGAGTACCGTATTGCGCAAAAATAGGTGGGCTCGTTTTTATAGCCTTTTACCGTGTAACCACATTCCCATAAATTACATAACGTTCAAACTTATACCAGTCATCTACATCATGACAAGTTAGAAGGCTTGAAATAATTGCTTAGAAGTTGCATGAACTCACTACACGAAAAGTTTTGTAACTTCAGTAAACGAGACAGATTTGGAACTAAAATTAACCTTTCAACAATGCTACTTCTACGGTCGGGGTGTAGTTAAATTTAGAAGAAAGATGAATTGACAGTTCTTCCTTGAAAATTGTACGAAAAGGAATGCTATAAACGATATGAGAATATTAAATGTACGAAGGGATTGCGAACAATTATCAGACAGTTCGCAATTTCAAACCAAATTAAATATTACATTTTCAATATACAAGTTATTAAAATTGTTCTATTAAGAGGTATGTTATCATGGGTTATACTTAAAATGTTTAAACAATCTTTTTTTTACACGTTTCAATGTTACTTTTTGCAAAAATGTAAAATTATTACAATTTTAAATATTAACAATATATACTCTGAAAAAATTATGATCAATTAAAGGGAGTAAGACACAAATATTTAATTTTTTATATGCGAGTGTATTCTAACAAATCAAAAAGCATATAAAAGAGAATATTTTTCAATTTTTCGTCAACACAAAGCTACACATTTTTAAAATATTGTTGATATTTTTGTTTAATTTAGTGCTGGCATTAATTCACCCTTGCATTCATCATCACAGAGATACATAAACAAGTGTTATGTACATACCATTTAACACGTGAACTTGGACCGTTTGAGTGTTGGCATTACTGGGATGACAGGTATACAGTCCACTGTCCGAAGGTTGGGCTCGTTGAATGAGAAGATAGGAAGTGGTGATTATACCCTTTTCCGTGATAACTGACACGCCACCCCTTGGACTATCGTAATTGATCTCCTACGTGTAAAAGATAAGTAGATTCATAATCAAATTTCAAAACCAATTTTACTTCTATTTTGTACTTCGAATTACTCGCGTGCTATTAAACAAAATTGCAATAATTAATTAGATGCTAATTAATTATTCCAATTTTGTTTCGTAGTATAATAATTGTTGTACTCGAAAAAGATAAATAATTTTGAAATAAGATGAAATAACTTGTTACATTTAGATTATTTCTTGACGTCTTCCTTTGACGTGCCGACTTATCTTATGTGTTATTTATTTAAACTTTACGTACCTCGTGGTTATGCGTCCAGTATATGGATGGCGGGGGTTGCGGACTGTGTTTTATAATACAAGTTAAATTCAGCGTGCTGCCTTTATTTATATACATGTCCGATCCACCCACGATTGTTGTTATTGGTTCTGTAAAATAAAGGGAATATTGTGTTATGCACATGCACTGGACAATTTGAACTTGAAATTGTTATTAGTATTAATTTATATTTTGGAATAACGATTTTTATTGATCAATTAAATCGTATCCAAACGCTGATAAAGGATATGCCAACTATTGTATTCTACAAAGGATATGTCAATTACTGTATTCTCTGATATCATGTATTATTATGATTACAAGGTCACGACACCTATACAAACAGATAATTATTGGTAGATGGTACTATATTTTATAATAACTCGGGGATATCTGTGCATTTATATAATTACTTATAATATGATGTGGTAGTTTAAAAGAATATTAGAAAAAAATGTCACTATTAAACAGAGGAAGTCGTTAACTCATATTCATCAGTTGCTCTTTTTACTAAGTAATGACTTAGATTCTATTCCTTGAAAATGACATTTATCTCTAATATTTCTTTTAAATATATTTCATATTATATAATATTTTACAATATTATATAAGAAATACTATTAATAAATATATGCATCTTCGAATTATTATAAAATAACTATTAATAAATTGCTCCGGATGTAGGAATGGTACGTTTGCCATTTTCATTTGGTTTGATCTTTTCAATATATGATAAACTTCGATTCCAAGCACTTCTGAATTTCATTCATCGGAATTGTCGTCGGTACCGTCGACGATGCCTTCCAGAAGTGGAATAGCATTTCGAAATGCTTTCCCTTCATTGTCAATTTGAGTTTTGAAAATAGCCAGAAATCCCGGGGAATCAAACCATGCAAATACAAGGGGTGATCGAGTATCGTGATACTCTTTTTCGGTCAAGAAATTGCGTGTAATTTTGCTTTTGTGCTCCGGTGTATTGTCGTTCAATAAACACCGTCCTCCTTGTTTCCGGCATTTCAGTAGAACTCGAAGAATTCTGTTGTATAGACGAGGGAAAACGCTCAATTAGTACTCGACATTCACTTCTGGCGTAAATTTTCTATTAGAACGATTACAGATATTAGATCTTGTTTTTTTTCACCCTGCATTTTTTATTATATATGATAGATTATTAGAATACGATAGACGGTGGTTTCATACATTTCAATGACCTTTTAGAAGAGTTTAGCAGATGGATAATAGTCATTTTTAAGAATTTTAAATGTTTATTAGTTACCTTATTAGTTAATTCGTTTATTTATTTTTGGATTGAAATAATGGTGGCAGAAGTCAGATACCATTCTTGTACGATAGACCATGTATAACAACATGTCAGAATCTATCAACAAGTCTACGTCTATTACGGCAAATTCTGCACTCCAATACTAACCTACTACCGAAAGGTGTAAAGTATGACCCATGGGAGGTGTCGTTGAAACCTGACATTCGTATACTCCGGAATCTCGATGCTGGGGATATTTTACGTGAAGTTTCCATTCTTCTGTCGTGGGAGAATGTGATGCCACGAACCTTTGATCTGACGTATAAGTGTCAATGCCAACAGTGAGCAAATGAATATCCCTGTGCCTCACCCAGGATACCTAATGAGAAGGCAAAAATAAGATTTTGTAGAAATCCAAAAATATTATATTACACGCTGCGATATAATATACTAATATAAAATATAAAAATCGTTAATTATACGTACCGTACGATCACCCAAATTGTGAATACGGCAATTTAAAACCGCCGTTTTACCAACTAAGGCAGTCACGTTGCTTGAAGCTGAAATGTCAAAATATGGACCTTGCTTAAGTGTATCCTCTTCGATATCAATTTCATGATTATCGTCGTCACTTCTGCAACGCGCAGTTCCTGCACAGATTAATAGTGACCAATTAGAAACTCATATAAACTGATACGTGCTTAAGCATCTGATAATTATAATGTTATATTTTTTAATATAATAATATTTAAATATATATATAACATTGTTGAATCAACAAACTATTCTTTTAAATCAACAAACTATTTTGGTTAAATTAATTATTTATTTATTTAATTATTTAATAATAATATCTTAATATTCAATAAGTTGTAAATGACGTTAAATTTTTTAATGAATCGGAATAAACGCGTTATTAAGTTAAGGAATTGTATAATATTTAATTACAATATTAAAATTGATAAAATGCTGAAAATGGTTCGCGTATAAAAAACATGACACCTCGGGGGCTTGAGGGTTGATAACTAAATTTTCATTAATTAAAATGTATCTTTTTGCAAGAAGATTTATTGCCATACTTTTAATAACTAATTTTTGTTGAATAATATTGCAGTGTCAATTTTGTTCTTAAAGTGACGTCTTCTTAAATATTTCAGAAGAAACTTATACGCTCTCTAATACTAATTTTTCTGTTTGAAGAAGGATTTTGGCTAAAATGCGCTATATGTCAAAACATACAAGAACAACGTATTTCCAGTCATGTAGCATAGAGTGAAAAGAAGCTTTTAAGAGCATGAAGTTTCCTTTATATTACGCAGCGTGTTGCTAAATGCGTGTTTTGAAGTGGAACATATTTTTATGTCACGTATTCTTCTGTGAAAACGTGTAGGAAATTTTAAAACCCTTTTTGATATCAATCGACAATATCGTTTGTAATATTTAATAAAATCACTTTGTAGAAATTTTTGACGTCGTTATTGAACGTTGCATTTGCAATATGCAATTATTAAGTTCATTCTCTGAAAGTAAACATTTTAAGGGCAAATTGAATTTCGCGTAAATACAATAATATCATAAATATCAACCCATAATGACAAAGTCATTAAGAGTCATCGTTTGATTGTCTGCAAAATGTAATAATATAATAAGAATTTGGCGAAAATAGTTCTCTTTCTTTAGCTCGCTATAAGTATGAAAGATACAGTTCCTTACATTTATAAAGAGTCGGAACGGTTGAAAAACGTCATCGAAAATATGTAGGTCTGATTAAGATTTTATTCCGCAAGGTAAAGTTCTTTGTTTGTCAAATAAATGTCATGAGAATCATCTGACTATTTCGGACGTGTTTATACGTTACAATTGTCAAATGGTTCAAGAAATTTCAAATCAATTTTCATGATTAGACCGTCTTTTTAAATCGCTCCTAAAATACGTGCGCTATTTTCGACGCCACGTTCTCAAAATTGCCACAAGAATACATTACTTTTGATTTTAATATTATACGAATGGCTTTTCATTTGTTTTTACAGATTTTTCATTCATATTTTCAGATTCGGTGCAAGAAAAAAAATTGGATTAACACTGAAATAGGTGTTCGATAAAACTACTTTACTGTCAAATCTGGACTCTGATCGAAAATATGACACTTTAAGCTTTGATCGCTTTATTTGCTTTATAGAGACTCAGTACGACCCTCATCATAACTTGAAAGGAACAAAAAAAGAGTTGATCGAATTTCCCCAATACTTCGACATGCGAGGATTCATGCGTGGATGAAAATATGATAAATTTGCCAAACTTTTTCACGAATCGGGAACGTAAGAGCGTACGCAACTATGTTTACGGAATTTATAAAATTATTTACCGTAGAATAATTACGGTACGTTCAGGTAATGAAAAGCTTTAATTTAGTTTTTATTACGTTTAATATATATATATATATGTAAATTTGGTGTGCAGTTTTGATTATGATGAATGCCTCCAGTGTTTGACTTTATAAAAACATACAGGATTCCAAAGTTTTCTACTATTTCTCTCTTTGCAAGTATAAACTTAATACACTGTCTTATTTGAAGTAATATAAATGGCGCACCGAGAGAAATTTATTAGTTACAGGCTACTTTGTTTTATAATAACTGGGGGATATATATGTTTATTTATAGCATTCCTTATAATATGATATAGTATATTAAAATAATATTAGCAAAAAATGTCTTTATCAAGGAATGGAACACAACGCCGCACAGAGATATCAATCTTACTTTACAAGTATCTGTGACTGGAAAAAATTAGGCCACATCCTTTCCATGTTTACATTAAAGTTTAAGAAATATCAATATTTTTCCAGGCGGTGACGTAGAGCAGTGGTAAAAAGTGAGACTGGTTAATGTGAGGTATCGAGTTCTATACCCGAGTCACATTTTTTTCTGTTATTCTTTTAAATTATTATATTAAATTATAAGGAATAATATACATAAAATTAAAAAATACTATAAATACTATATATTCAATTAATTAGTCAAATTATTTATTTATTTATGTGGAATTAAAACAAATTCTCGGATTATATATAAGAAAATTACTCAATTTTCCATCGACGGGATAGTTTATTCTGTCACCTTTGAAGATTGTCACTTAATATATTTTCACAATACATACTTATCAAAATAAACATTCTTTTTTACACCCTGCAAGAAAGCGCGCATTTTTCCGATTATATAAGGTGACAGTCTTTAAATAAAACTGGACAATTTCAAGAAAATCGCGGATATTTCCGTTGAATTTACCGTCGCGTCTCCGTCCATTTTCTATATAAAATTTTCTTTTCAACAATTTGAAGCAACTTAAAACGAGGTCATTGAATGCACTTCAAACTGCCAACGAATTGGCATTATTAATTTCACTTCTTAATAATTTCCATTGCTTTAAAAAGTGAGAATCACACACTTCGCTCCTTTTTATTCCCCCAAAGATTACATTCTTTGCAAGATCACAGACTTTCTTTCGTCTCAAAGCAGTACACGAGCTCGCGATTTGATATGTTATATCTGTAGATTCAAAAAATATATTAAAGAACAACTGCAAGAAAAGAACATTTTTCAAGCTTATATAACGAGACAAAATGCAGCAGATTCTCGACAAGGATAATAATGAAAGCGTTGTTGTTCTGGAATAATAAGGCAGTAACGTAGCCGACATTAATATAAGGGGTTAAAAAGGTTACGGTCGAGTTTGATTACAAACGCATCCCGAAAGTGATTAATTTTAACATTAATTAACAAATAATATTACGCTTAAATAACACCATAATAATACTTCTGTATTGTTAATAGAACATATAAAACTTTGTTAAAAACGCAATCCCTCTGAAATATGGCTCTAATTTGTCATCCATATTATCCTCCTGGGTACACTGCGAAAAAAGCTGTCTGAGACAAAGTCTGAATTTAAAACTAATTGTCTGAAATTCAAACTGAACTATGTACACAATCAGACTAAATCTGTCAATTTTTCTATTATAACATATCTTAACTTTCAATTTTTTTAATGCTAATTACGTTTTAATTGAAGTGTAGAAATAATTTAAAATTAAGATACGAAAATGTTGATTCAGACTTTTTTGAACGTACTACTACTATATAATTCATAGGACCGCAGATGATTTTAAGACTTAAGTTAAAAAAATATCTTTATCGAGGAATAGAACTCGTTACCTCGCAGTTGTCAGTCGCCCGTTTTACCACTACTCTACGCCACTACGATATTCATGAACCGAAACTCTCGTTTCAAGGCGGCGACGTAAATTGTTGGTAAGCCGCGTGGATTTGAAAATGATTAAAATAAGTTCCGCGTACGCTAAACGTCGTTTCTGGGCATAAAAGTAATTCGGGAAGGATTTATTCATAAATTCTTATCATTTTCGTGCATATATCTGCACGCTTTTCCTGAACGCACTGTATTTCAAGTTAAACTGCGCTTGAAGAGAAGTACCTATTGAATAATTACACATTCTTGCCGTCTGTATTGTGCAAATTTGCGGTTCGGTAACCATATATCACTCGATCAACAAACTGTCCCCGAGTATTTACTCGCGAATTTGCTGATTTTGCTCGTAAGCAGAATCGGAATTGCATGCATGCACGTGTAACCAGCAATTGTATGCCAAAGTTTTCCACTTTTAAACCATTTAGGTTTAAAATATTTATATCCAATCACCGCGTTTACAATTCAAGTTATGAAACTTCTCCGTGTAAATTTATATCTCCATATCAAGTTAACGCTATGAATTCACTTGGCGAACTAAATCCGGAAGATGATTTTCATTGTTATTCACAGTGATTCACACATCGCTTTGGTGGCCAAATTTTGCTACATAACTAACTATCTTATTCGAGAGAAGACGGATCCTGACATACGATTCTGCATTCAGATTCATGAAACTGAATACCACTAATTTAATTCAACTTTGTTACATAATTAGTTGTAATGCTTTGTCACATCAATGAGATTGGACATTGAACTGGAAATTAGCAAAATTATTCACTTTTTTTTTAAAACCATTTTTAAAGAACCGAATGCTTTACAATAATTCCAAGAAATGTATTTTAACAAACATCTCTGGTAAAATGTAGATATCCCGTAACATAGGGAAAATATCTGGATGATATTTATTGTTCACTTGATATCCTCATTATAATTTATACATGTATATTATAGTGCATAATGTGTTACTAAGGATTATTCGAGAATCAACAATATGCGGTCATTATAATCAAATGAATTTAATTATTTACTAACTTTATAAAAAGATGAAATGTTAATAATATAATGAAATTAAATTAAATTAAAAATATAATGAAGTTTATATTAAATTATATTGTAAATATAATATTTTTTATCATATATATAAACTAATTTTTTTTAGTTAATTGTAGATCGGAGAAATTAATAAGATTAAATCGAAACAATTGCAATTCTGTTCATTAAAGCGTAATTTATGACAGGAAGATTTTTGCTGGGCTAAGCAGAAAGTATTGCTGTTCATATGTTATTTGGCCCGTATAGATATATTTTTGCTCCGAGATAATTGGATTAGATAATTAAGGAAAATTAAAGTCAAAATTCTTATTATCTTATAATTAAGATTAGAGCTTGATTACATTTTTTAAGCGAGTTGTATATTTTAATTATTGCAATTTTTGTTATCAAATCATTTTTCGTGTATTATTAAAAAGCACTCACCAAATATAATACTACCTAATTTTTCTTGCATCTATTATAGCATTTATAAAAAAAAATGTACGGAAAAAATTTCAAACTTTACCAAACAATGCGCACAAAATATTACAAAACTGTTTCATAAACCGCCGGGTAGTTCTTGTTTTTATATTTTATCAGCGTTTTTCGCGCGGATCATGTCTGAAATATTCTAAAAATATTTGAAAAAGCTTTTCACATATTTATCAGTTTTCATAAATCACTAAAACAAAAAAAAAAAAAAAACGAGAATAAAAAAATGAACGAAAAAACTTAATTCACGAATTTGTTTTGAAGATAATGACATTTTCATATATGGGGTAAATATAAAACTAAATCAAATTTTAAATTATTTCGCCGTAAGCACACTCAGAAAAAAAATATACTTACTTTAAGAAAACTGTACAAAGAAAATTTTCCTATTAAAACTAATAGAAAATCGATTAAAAATAAGAATATTCAGTTAGTATACAATAAATTTAAGTTTTTATATTAAAAGGAAATTAATGTTATGATAAATATTATCTCAGATATTACTAATTAGATTTTAATCTATTATAATAATGTCTATTTGTAAATATATAAGCCTAGTTCAGCTGTCATCGTCGCAGTTGTGTTTCGGTCAGTGTTCCATCCGCGTTAAATTTTTTACGTTCGGTCAGTGTTTAATTAATTATATAGTGTGTGTATTGTGTGTGCAAAATTTCAAGATAAATTAGTGCTTCGAACAATTTAAAATATACATATTTTCATATGTAGTGTGGGTATATATTTATATATACTGCACGCAATTGTTAGGTTAAATTTGTATAATCTGTTGAATATTCTTAAACTGAAACTATTTTTATTCTTTTCTTGAAAAAAATATCCGTTTAATATAAATGGAGTTATTCTTTAGATAAATATATGCTTTATAAGAATTATTTATTCTTATTATAAATAGTATTTCGTTTTGTCCATATAATGAATGGAAATCCTATTTAATATAAGAATATTCTATTACTCTTAAATAGACAGTTTTGTGAGTGCAGTATGGCATTACAATAAATTCCCGCAGGATTTTTATGTAATAACTTACTTATCAAACATTTGCTAAAAACGAACAAAAGCGGACGAAAATATTTTACGATATTATTTTCATTCACGAACAATTATAATAAAACAATTAGATTTCTTGTAAAAAAAGGTTCACTTTGCATGCAATTCAAAAAGAAAAAAAATATTATGAGTTATGAGTTCTATGATAAGGATTTTTTAAAAATTATTACCATATTAGTTAAATACTAAAAATCTACTACCTAATGATCTATTATTTTAAGTCGACAGTTATTGTTTTAAAGAAATACATTTTTTTACTTTTTCAACCACACGTCCAATTTACTAACATATTGGCAATTTTTATTAAATCTTTTCTCTCCGCGTATATATGGCAGCAATTTTTACAGAAACACACACAACGATACGTGATACCGTATCAAAATAATTTTTTCGCTGTTTCAACATGAGATTCATGTAGTTATTATGCTGATACGTTAACTTGCTGTATTATGTTTGTATGAATATTACATTAATATACTGTTTCGTGTAGTGAAAACATAACTTTATGTTTCGGAGACAATGCTTTGTGTCGAGTTAATATTCTTGCTTATTTACCGAAATTCAACCAAATTGAATATAATTTAATACGCAAATTTGTATTTAATTACCCCCTTTTACAACGTAACAAATTAAATATCCTTTTTTTCAACGCGCAACATTTTCGTTTTACAATGATCCGAGGTAACGAGTCCGTGTGTTAATTTTCTACTTCGTTAACATGATTAGTAGTTGTACGTTGATTAAATATTTTTGAATCATAAATTTTTTAGAAGCTTCTTAATTGTTAATTCAATTATTCAAAATCACATTACTTATTTATTTCAATTACAAATTAAATCAAATTCCACGTTACATTACAATTATTTCACAATTAACCAGGCAAAAGTAAAGTTGATTGTGTAAATTTCTATTATTTGAAATAAGTTGATTTGGATACGGTGAACCATCTGCGTCCAAGCAATGTAACAGTTTTCTCGAAAATTTCGGTGCATTTAACTTTAATTAATCAATAAAACGACGTGCTTGAAATTTTGACTTTTTTTTTTCTTCGCAACCAATGGCAAAGCAATTTAACAATCACATTATTATATAACATTAATGGATACGCGATAAAAGTTACGCACAGCGAACTCCACAACCAAATATTTTATATTTACGTTCACTGCAAATACGTGGTCGTAGAATTTGACATTTATGGATTTTCATCCTTATCGCATAAATATGTTACTTTATTTATTATGCAATACCGTGCAATTAGTGCGAAATAAATTCGAAAAATAGGCTCTATCCACCATAATTCACTTAAAAAACAAAACATAAATTTAATAGCCAAGAATAACATCGAGTTATAAAATCGTCGTTTTTTAAAATAAATCATCAATTGCAACATTTGCGAGGATCCCTTTATTAATCCACGAAACGTAATAAAACAAAGGCAATTTCTCTTCGAATGCGCGCGTACCATTTGATTCCGTACGAATATGAAATTAAATTCCCGAGTAAAAAGAAACGAAAAAGAAAGAAAATAAAAGAAGAAGAAATTTCCTCGTCCGTTTCGCGAAATAATATCCCGTGAACGCGAGCACGGCATCGCGATGCGCGTAAACTTTGAATAATCAGCGTTCGCATTCGTCGATGGGTAAACAAAATTTCCCAAGTCAGTTGCAAACCGAAACTTTTTTAGCCCGCAAAAACAATCGTAGCTTAACGTTAAAAAAGTGCGACGCGACGTACCCGCAATCGCGAATCCTCCCCGCGAAAGTGCGCTCGTGCGTGAAAAAATTTTTGCCCCCAAAAACGAACACCGCGAATTTAATAAACTTAAAAGCAACACCTCACTCCCGCGCACACAAACTCGACGGAACTCCGCGAAAGACGCGCGGCGGAAAAGGGGGGGAGGGAGATGTTGGAAAATCTTTGGAAATGACAATCCGCGGGAGCGAGCGTAAACTTCGCCGGGGCGAACTTTTGGAATTTCCGCCGCGCGGGCAAAGAGACGCGACAAAACTCACCCGCAAACAGTAAACTCAAAGTCAGAAGGACGCCCTTCATGTTCGCGAGTGTCATCAAGTGTTCGATGTCCGCATTTTCAATTCCTCCGCGGCGTTAGCCTCATCCCACTCCCCTCCCTGCCTGGCCCCTCACTGCCGCGAGCGCGCTCCTAAGATCGGGCAGCACGCGAGTGGCAATTTCACCGCGACCGTCATGATAATCCAATCGAGCGCAGAGTCACACCGGGCTTTTGCCGCACGCACACAAACCGTTGTTAGCCCGTCGGATTAGCGCTCTTCTCCACGGTCGGCGCACGGTCGTACGCGGGCCACAATTTATCGCTCACTGTCGGTTCGACGGCGATCCAACGTCGGCGGCTGACTCGGAGCGACGGGACACGGTTCAGGCGGCGCGCGCGACCTCGTGCCGGGGTGAGGCGCGGAGGCGGTTGGCGTTCATCGCGCGCCGAGGGCCGCTGGTCGAAGTCGCCTACGAAGAAGGTGCCTACGCGTCTTCGCGCGCGC
>JABFPN010000509.1:0-44980 GCA_022817305.1 Leptoteleia sp. ZL-2020
TTATTAAAATTTGAAACCCCTTGGTTTCTAATTTTTAATATTCTTTTTTCTCCGTGTACGGATATCTTTCTTAAGAAAACATGCTAGTCGGTTATACGCAAATTTACGCTCAGTCAAATTTGTATAGTTGTTTTGAGTAAATGATTTTGTCAATCCGGACAGAATTTCCGCGTTTATTTGACCAGAAGTTCATAACCATGTAAGTTTATCTACTATGTCTAAACCATTATTTTGCGTGTATAAATATTGAAGGCATAATCTCATTTTGAACTTAAATAATTAAAATGATTTTGTAATTAAAGTAAAAAAAGTAAAAAAAAAAAAAAAAATTTATTAATGTAAATCACAACTTACCACATTCTCCGGGAGCTTATGATTCGGAAGGTATTTAACGTTTTCGTGTTCCTCGTTAATTATTTCAGTTAATTTCCTTCCGTTTATGATTTCTTCATAAACGTACATAGTGACGCGATCTTCAAGAGTGTCGAGGTTTTGAGCATTGGATCCAACTATTTTCGCAATCGCCGAACCCCTGTGAAAGATATGTTTCGCTGTGAAATAAACCGCCTTAAAATTTTACACTTTAATCTAACGTGTTCATTTTTATCGAACGTGTGATTGATAGGTGCAAAAATGTTTTTTGACAAATATTATATTTTGCAATATTTAAATAAACAAACATATTAATGTGAAACCATTAGAATTTATTTAATAGTCGGCATAAAATTAATCGCTTTATACTTCTTTGTTCAGCTAAAGTGTTTTATGGCAGAATCTCATTTTGACCTTTAGCCATTTGAGAAATTAGCATTATCATCATTCGTTATAAAAGTGCTCCGTTTAATTGTTTAATAGTATATTTATCTATATTCAATGAATCTTGTAATATATTTAACGAGAAATATGACGTAATAACTAAAAAATAATCTTTTTAAAATTTACGTAATGCATTGTGTAACGTTACCTGGAACAATATAAAATACACATTTCATAAATTAAATTAAAGGCCCTGATGTTTATTGAAATTTTCGCACCGTTATATTTATTGACATTCCTTCTTTGGCAATATTTTCTAGCATTGTTCTTTTGTTAACACAATAAAAAGGAAATATGATATTGAATATACAAAATATATAATTAGTTACCAATTTATTATATAATTTTTATTACAATTATATGAAAATAAATGTTTTTTCTAAATGTTTATAACTGTTCCGAGTTTAATAATAAATAAAGTGATGATATTTAAAGAAAAAGTACATAAATTAAGAGACTTTTTTTATAAATGCCAGTCGTTAACGTTCACAATGAAAAAAAGTTGTATTTAAAATTGCTGTAATTTCTGATGAAAGAAATTTTCTACGATATTTGAAATTTTATCATACCATTGCAACATAATATTATATGTAATATAGTAAAATTTAATATTTATTATTTTAATAATCTTCATCATTAGATGCTATTCATAATTACAATACTAATATAAAAAATTTATTATACTACATTCAAAATATTATTATATTGGTATAGTAATTTCATAAGCATCACAGATGTTTCCAACATCAGAAGATACAATAGTGTTTAATATAACCTTTTTTTTCAGTGTACATTTACTTTCAAAATAGTAATCTGAATAGAATTACAGTAAAATTTGACGTTACAAAAATAATGAAGCATTAAACATAAGTATGTTTATTCATATTAAATGTATAATGTGAACATATTAACGAAATTTTTGTTTATAAGTATATAACAAATATTGTTATTGTTATAATTTGCAATAAATTATTCTGATTTTAATTCTCAATAAGAGATTGAAATACTTCAAATTGAAATTAAAAAATTTGAAGACACATAAACATGAATGTATTTGGAAACTTAAATGAAATTCTGAATATTACTTATAAGCAAACCTTTAAAATATCTCATTATTTGTTTACAAAAATCCATATAAATAATTTCCCGTTTGCCACCAGATGTATAAAATATAAAATAAAAAACACTGAATTTAATAGTAGTGTTGCCATTTGTTTCGAAAATAAGAAGAAAAAAAAGGTTGGTATTGAATATTAAATTTAATTGCGTAAAACTTTTATTAAGATACTTTGAGTTATAATATCTTATACGTTATGTATAATGTAAGAAAACAAATAAAAAAGCTAGTCATCGGTATCTAATATATAAAAAAATAGAATAAGACATTCCTCTCATAAAAAAAAAAACTTTCAGGTAACTTTTAATTAGATACAAAAAAGGACTTCAAATATCAAGGAAATAAAATTTTAAATCTTTCTTTGAATTAAGAAACAGTTAAATTAAATTAAAACCGTTTTATGGGTTGGTATGTGCCATAATTTATTTTATAAACAACTCTTTGTTAATACAATATTAAGAACACTTTTTTTATTCAGTATATTTAATCGCGTATAAATAAAAGTGGCATATAAAAAAATAAATTAATTACATAAACCATACTTAAAAATTTCCTATAGAAATAATTTTTTCATTAGTTTTATAAATTTATTTACTTTTTTTTATAAAATTCTTAAAATTTGTATATGTTTTCCAAATAAATTTAATGTTAAAATCACCCAATAGAATGTTTCAAAATGTACAAATCTGAATAACCGGATATATTATTTTTTATAACTAACAAAATTTCATTATTCATTCATTAGATTTAATCATTCATTAAAAATGCCCTTTACCTCTTATAAAAATGTTACTTATCAAATTAAACGTCACTCTTTCTTGTCTACAATTTCGTTCCCTAACATTCGCCAGTTGTAATTAATAACAAGTCGCATTAACATATTCGCCAATAAAAGAAAAAAAAATATGAACACATGCTTGCTTCAACCGGTTTCCAAATAATTAACAGCACTATGTTACGCAAAACGCTGACGTTTCCAGTAACATACTGTTTCTCCTAAATTCCCATAAGCCTACTTTTTTAGTTGTAAATCCAGTGACACAACTTTTAATTCAAAAATTATATTTAAACCTTAAATAAGGCCCAACGGATCGAAAAATACTACTCTAATATAAACATTAATGCAATTGTGTTATTTTACAAAGCATTTCTCATATCAATGGAATAATCTTGCGATAAACAATAAAGCAGATTGGCTAAAATAAACGCGCGAACATCATCGATTTTTGTTGTCAATGAGAAATGTCATATGCTATTTTAAAGCGCGAAAGACCTACCAATTTCCGGATCCGACGATGCACACACTGTATTTGGTTGCCATAACTGTTTTACGAAATTAAAATTGTACGGCAGCGCGCGAACAAATTCGACGGATGATTTATGCGGAGCAGGTAATGTGAACAGCCGCGCTCAATGATCGCAACTAAAAGAACTGTTGGGACAGCGGAGGCACGAGAGACACAGGTTCCTCTGAGTCGAAGTAAAATGACGACGTCTTTGATAAGGTAGTGAAAAAAGTGGCCAATGAGCGCGGCCCATGATAGTTGCGGCTGCGTGACGCGCGATATTTATAGATCAGACGAAAGAGCTTGCGCGTAATTTACACTTGTATGGTGCTGTGATTACCAAATTTTCGTAAAGTACAGACATTAATTGGAATTATTATTTTTATGGCCACGTGGCATCTCGCATTGAGCAACGCGACGGAGAAAAATTATTCGTTTCCTCATTATTATCCGTTATTTCCATTAAAATTTTAGGTTGGAATACCGCTTCATTTTATTTTTTTATTTGATTCCAATTCTTCCTTAAAATTCCTTTTGCTTTTATTCCTCTCCGTTTGCTCCTTTCGTTGTTATTTGGCGGGAAATTAGAAGTTTATTTGGTTGGTAATAATCTTGAAAATATTTGTATTTATTTATTTTTATTAAGGTTATTAACCTTATTTGATTTAATAAAAAGAAACATTTATCTTTGAATGTGAATAAATATTTATTATTTATAAGATATGTAATATTAATTTGTTACATTTTTCATAAATATTCAAATGTTTAAATTATTAAATACAAAATTTTTTACATCTATTGTTCAAATTTTAGAGAGAAATTCAAAATTGGTTATTATTTTAGGTTCGATAATTGAATTAGGGACCTTGGGACTAGTACTGTAATTATGAAACGTCTTTATACGTGACGTTGATTGATTTATGCATTTAGGGACTGTCCTCAGGTGCAATAAATGCCCCTAAATGCAACATTAGATACTTAAACTGTTTTCAAAGGTAACTAATACTTACTTTAATCACGTACAAAACATGCAACATTTAATAAAAGAGAAAATTTTAACTTATTAAAAGTTCACGCTTTTCTACCATGTGTAAATATTGATATTTTCACTTTATTCAAAAAATAAAATATTATCAAATCCAATAAAATGATAATATACAGAGTTTAACAGAAAAATATAAATATTTAAGAAATATTTTAGAATTTATATTATAATAATAAATTAAATTATATAATTAAGGTTAAAAAGAATTTTTTTATGTAAAGTAACATGTAGCTTATTTATGATTTGTGTTCACATTAATAACAGTTAGCAGAAATAAAAAAAGTTTAGTTACATTTTTAAATTAATAATTTTATTTATGCTTGATCATGAACATATTTGAATTTTTAATGTTTGTTAACATAGTTCACATATTGTGGGAGATAATGTAGTAAAATGCAAAAATATTAGTTGTCGATCATTATTTAATTCTTTTTATTAATAATTAATCACAATGAATCAATATAATTATGTATTCTATAATTGGAAAATATTAAAACTTTCAAATTGATTCATAATTTTGTAAAGAAATTATATTGCTAACTCTTTTTTATGTATAATATTTACTTTTATTTATTATTTTTATGCATAGTATATGTATACGAGAATATAAACAATTTAAAAAAAATCAAAACAATTGTCTATCGTGCGGAATAAAACCATCATTCCTAAATCCAAATATGTCTTTCATACTATTATTTAATTTTCACATTTAAAATTATTGGAATAAATAAAAATGATAGCATAAAATATGAATTATTTGTACAACACTGGTTTACAATATTTAATTAATCAACACTAATGTACCAATATCAGACCAGATTAAATGTTTTTGTAACTACTGGAATATGTCAATTTATGAGGCAATTTAAAACAGCTGTTAACACGATTCATTGAACTAGCAATATAACTAAAATTGACAACTAACTTTGTAGATTTAATCTTCTGAATTAGATTGAGCTGTTTCTAATATAACTTCAAATGAAAAAGGTGTAAAACTGTATCCTTGACCAGAGTAGAATTTGCTCTGGAACTCAACCCTGTAAAATATAACAAAATATAAGAGTTTTAACAAATATTTAATTTAAGAATTTAAACTATAAAATTTCATGGATACTTACCAGTGTAACCTAAGAGTATGTAAAAATGCAGAAAGTCCTTCCATGAGAACAAGTACACCAACAGTTAACACTGCCCATAATGCGAAAACAGCCCATAACATTATTCCTCCTACCCAACTATCTCCTTGTAACCCACTTTGTAAGACCATGTTCCATAATACTTCCGATAACTCTAAATTAAAAAACAAGTACATATTTAAGTTATTAAATATATATTTATCCCACGTCTTATCAATAATGTGTCATATTTTATTATAAATAAAGCATAATATTTTCTGAGTAATATATTTCTGTATTATTGTCTTACGAGCATGAGCTAGAGAAAGGGCCCAGAGACGTAAATATGATGCCGTATGTGATACACTTCCAAGAAAATATTCAATAGTATGAATTCCCTGGTGAATAAACATTTCCACAACATCTTCTTCCTCTTCCTTATGAGGCTGATTAGTTTGTGGCTGAATAACACCACCTTCTACATCTCCATTTTCGGTTCCGTGATTGTTTAACTATATTTGAATATAAATAAAAATTTATTAATCGATTATTAAATTAATCTATTAATTAAAAAATATAATTTAATAATCTATTATAATTTTTGTTTTTGAATTAATATGAAATAAATACGCAATAAATACCTGATAATGTTGTTTCTTTTGATTTCGTATTTGCATAATTGGTTTACCCAATAACATAATTGGAGCACAAATTAAAGCACAAACTACTAATATCTTTTGTATTGATTCCTGGCCAGCAAACATCATTTTATCATTACACTCTCTGTCTTCCGGAGGTTTAGAGAAAAGAACCATGTTGATAAATGTAATCAAAATTAATGGCGCACAATATGATGAATTTGGAGCATCTGGAAAATATTAAATTTGTTTAAAGTCTAAGTTAATATATATAAGTTTAATTTTATGACTTTCCTCTTTATAGTATTAATATTATTTTAAACATTTTCACTTTATAAAAAACTCTATTTTTGAATTATTAATGTAATAAATAGAATACCAAACGTGTAAAAACAACAAACTATACCAATGAAGAGTTAATGAAAGTAATTTAATAATTCGATTAGAATCTAATTTAGATTTAATTTATCTTATCTTAGATCCTACGATGTTTAAAATTAAACTATTATTTGGCATTTTCACTATAAAACGTTAAATGTTTAATTGGGTACATAATCAGAAAATACTTACCATTTATTGGTCCATATTTGATCCATTTAATAAACATCAACAGTACCATATAAAGGAAAAGGAAAATCAAATAAATCTTCTGAGGAATGTATTCGTACAAAATGCTTAAGCGTTTTTTGAAGTACATGTGATTGCAAAGACCGATGTCCAAACCAAACAACATATGGCATATACCAAAGATGATCGAAATTTTCATTTTATAGGAATTTTGAAAAATAATTTTATTCTTCGCTAGTTGCCAAATTGGATCCATACCGAATGGATATGGATACTGTAATTTGTAATTCGTTTCATTTGGATTTAGTTGCAGATGTAGGGAGGTATTGATTGCTTTCAAATTATAATTTATATTCCAATGGGAACCAAATATATTCAGTGATTTAGAAAATACGTCATTATATATCAAGCCGGTATATATCGAAAACAACCCCATAAGGAATATAATGTATCGACCACCGAAGAAAATATTCCAAATTTCGTTGTCAGATTTTTTGGCAGCTAGAGGCTTTTCTTTTAAGATCATCCATCCAGCAAAGAGAGACATAAGAAGACCATGACCGGCATCACCAAACATAACAGCAAACAGGAAAGGGAAAGTAATAATGGTATATGGAGTAGGATTCATTTCTCGATAATTAGCAACACCATAAGCATCAATTAATAATTGGAAGGCTTTTGTAAACTTATTTGTCCGATTGTAAGTAGGAGGATCTTCAAACGAATCCATTCGATTTAAAATTGGTGGAACTGAACTGCCACTTCGTTCCTGTATAAAATAATTGTTATTAATAATGTATTCATTCCTGTTACAAGGTGTTCATTATATTACGGTTTTTAGTTTTACCGTTCCACGACGTAATGCCAATTGAATAGTTTCGCTGTCCAAAAGGGGAACCCAACATTCAGCAATCAAACATTTTTGAGTGACGTCCAAATTGAAGTAGTTCAAAGTATGGTAAATGGCTTTAATTTTTCGAACCTTTATGAACCAGTTCTTGATATTTTTGGCTGCTGCTACCAAAACACGATGACGATGATCTTGAGTTTGGCCTAAGATCTATATAATTGAACAATTAAATTGTTTACTTTTTATAAAAATGTTTTTCATATCAAAGAGGTGTATATTGTACAAAAATAAAAAAAATTTTTTTGAATATATGCTCTTAAGCATGGTTAAAAGTTTGAGTTGATTTCAAAATTTGTTTCTAACACAGTAACCTTTAATCCATCTGTTTTCAGTATAGAATTGTGATGAAAAATGCTCAAAGAATTAAGTGACACCCTCTTCACTATGTTACTTACAGTGTTTAATTCCTCAATTCTGGTCATAACTCCCATAGACATTTCACGGCGGTCCGCTGGCGCTTCGGGACAAGGATATAATGTAGCTCTGAAACCTTCGCAAATTTTCTTGACTCTGGTTTTCAGTTGGTCTCCTTGGAAGAAGATTATGAACACGGACTTGAATACTTGATCTCCCTTTATAATAAAATCACGTAGTAAGTAAATGTTTCATAATGCAAAGGCAATGATGAATATTCATTAATAAATTCGCTTACAGTCGATGGATCTTCCAAAGGTGTCTCTATTTCCGCCTGACGCAAGAATACGTTTCCTCGGCATGCCCGCCATAACATACGCTCAAAGGCTGGAATCCTTTCCCTGAGAATAACCCCTGCGACGAAGCTATTTGAAAAATAGTATTAAAACATCCGTTTCAGCAGCGAAAATAAATTATACTGTATTGGCCCTAAGCTAATGGCAATCAAAGGGAGGGGGTTAAATCTCACAGTTAATAATATTTGTTATTATCAACATCACGATTTACAACTACGCGAATACGTTAATTTCGCGGTAGCTGTAAGTGGTTAATGTTCATCAACTTTTCAACCTGTATCGATAAGCATTTTGATGCTGTTATTCACATTTATCATAAATAATGTATTATACATTGCGTATAATTTTTATAATATATATATATATATATACATGACTTCTACTTATTGTTCTCGTGAAAATTTCTGGTTCGTTCGCATTTATTATTGAAAGTAATGATGATTCTTGTAGCCATGGTCATTTACGTACCTTTTTATTGTGACTTTGATACTAAAGGATAATGTACATTCCATTGAAATTGATATCCCATAGAGCAACAAGTGTTCCAACAAACAACGGTTAACAAACATCTCACGAGCAAAACAGTCCACAGTAAATCGAATCGTTTATGCATTTGTCAAACTATTCATTTTAACGTGAAATTGAAAATCAAAGCTTTACTGCGCATTACTTTATAATTATTAGACATGGCATAAATAATACATAACATGCATTTGAAGTTATTAAAATTATTAAAATAATTTTAATAAACAATTACACGTCACTTGGATGTTAATGGTTTTATAAATAGTAAAATTAATCTTTTCATTGTAAGATATTGAAATGTTAATAAAGAAAATTATTGTTGAAAATTATGGTGAATTCCGATTCGTCTTACTGTTCTTTTGTGACCAGGTAGTAAACTACAGTTGATTACGACATTATATGTATTTGATATTTATAATAATGAGCCTTGTTTTGCAAATATATAATTAAGGTGTAATAAATTACACCCAAACACTGCCCATATAAAGCACGCCAAAATGATTTAAATGCTCAATTATCCATATGTATAGTCCAAGTTTAGTAAAAACGGAAAAAAGAATGAGTAAAAATTGGAAAAGAGTTGGGCAAAATTTGATTAAATTTCCAAATGATCCAGCATTCAGTTAAAACGTTATGAAATTCAAATACATTTTGAATACAGTTTACGTAAAAAACAACCCTCATTAACATATCTTTGAAATAATGCTACTATTTTTGGTCTACTACTTTTATATTTAATGTATGAATTTAATTATTGACCTTTGTCGATTCAGCAATGTTTTAATTCGTGTTAGAATTCTGTATTAATGCAATGATTAATAAATTTACAATGTGGAGAAATATAAAAGTAGTAAACAATACTTTTACATCAAAATATGTGTAATTTCAAAAATACAGTACTGTACGGATATTGTGAACAAAGGTGTGAATAGCTACTGAGACAAAAAAGAATAGTAACATAAGTGTTTTACGTATTCATTAATTAATTTATGCATAAGCAAACAATATTTTACATTTCTACGAGTTTTATAAGGGAAAAGTAAGGTTGTAATTAATTAATGGGAATATTCACTGCAAAACAATTGCAACAGAATGTTGACATCTAAAAATTATAATAACACGTGACTAACGTGAATAACGGTGTACACGTACAAATTATAATATACATTTAACATGAACGTGTCATTACGTGTAATTTTAGTGAAATTTAAATGGGGAACCAGTATGTACTATCTCTTCTATATAATAGTGTCAAGTGCAAACAAACATTATTACTGTGATTAAATTCCCTTTTTTTCAATATTGTTTCGCTTTAATTTTTATCTTATTGTTTAATATTAAACTATTCTACTATTTAAAATATTTCAAAGCGCTTGCTTCACGTTATGCTGTCAAATTAAAATATATATTTATAATAAGTACTTCTAAATCGTTGATACTTTATTTTTGAGTAATAAATGGCTCTAGTTTCCCATTTTTAAGATTTAGTTTGTAACAATTAAAAACCATCTATACAACTGCACAACTTTAATGTATTTATAACAGAGTATTAACAATTTTTACAAACCAAAACAATAAATTGTAGGAACATCATATTTACAATAATAAGCATTTACTTATGAAATAAATTTATACGAACTTAAGTTGAACATATATTTAAATTAAATTGTATTAATTATTCAATAAAATAATGTCATAATAATAATTAAATTAAATTATATAAACTAAATTAACTACTGTAAACTTGATGTACCAAACTCGACTCCATAAAACTCAACTCTACCATGCATTTATGTTTGAACGAAATAATTAAAACTTTTTATGACGTTTTAACGGGTGTAAGAGAAAGAAAATAATAAAAGATAATGATAAAATAAAGCCCTCAATGCTCTCAAGATGTAAGGAGTTGATATTAAATATCAAACAATGTTAATAATTGAAAATTTGAAATGTCTAAGCTGCACGCGCATTGAAATATTTTATTGAGATTATGGTTCTAAGCACCCAAAAAGTATTAGTATGTATTATTTTACAGCGTGCTGCAATGATTAGTAATTCATTCAAATTAGATTGAGCATCTTACAAAGAGTTTGAAAATAATCTGAACGAAAAATAATAAAGCTTGTAACATGGCAAGGAAACGTTACATTCAATTTATTAAATTGAATCGCCAATTTAATATGCTTGTTTTCAAACTTTTTGCATACGCTGTAATAATTGATAAAAACAAAAATATTAAAAATAAATCTATAAAATCTGTAATTGCAAAAGCATTTTATTATTCCATTACTCAGTGACCGTTTGATTATTTTAAAAACTATATTATGGTGATGTTTGTTTAATTCTGTGTGCATATATAAAACCTGCAAATTACTATGCATTCAATGAATCAATGAAGTGTAAGTTATACTAAATACAGTTTAAAAAATAATCAAATTTGTTAATGATTCTACGTGTATATTAATTAACTCTACATAAAAGGGGACAATAATGAAGTTCATTATCTTAAGAACTTTTCTCTACACATTATAAATTATGTAAATTACTGTTATAATAATATTTGCCAATTAAATTCAATGTTGACGAAAATAAATAGAATGGATACTAGTATTCCATTACTATTAATGTTAAATTTCCAGCAACGGTGCCGTATCTTTGAATCTTCATAATTGTCCAATAATCATTTCCTTTGCATTAAGAAATGATTAAGTTTCACAAACTATTCCAGGATTAAAGGAATAACAAGGATGTTTCTAGGTACGTACCCCAACTGGACAGGACCAAGGGCAGACTGACGGGCGATATTATCATCACTAATCAATGCGCGCGTCATGGACTCGGTGGAGTTCAAGCCTGCGTGCTCTTGCTGACGACACAACAGACAAGACACAACCACATTAGCACACTCGACACGATCACAATATTTCAACGCCATCCTGTTCGTGTGGATGCTTGGCGTCCGTAATCGTGTTGATTATTTCTAGAGATATCTTCCATAACGCAAAGTCAAGATATGTTCCAAAACGAATCTTTACATTTTTCCATTTCATTGCCAACAAATAAATATTAATAAAAGTAACTTATGTGCCACGAGCAATTTCAATTCAATTGCTTATACATAATGACTTTGTGTTAATGGAAAAGTATCTGTTCTGCCACTCAATAAACTAAATACGAATTGCCAACTGGTTAATATTAGTCTCAGCCTATTGAGTTTTAAAGTTTAACTAAACAAATCTTATAACATTCAAATACTATTAAAGTGGAAATTGTTAATGAACATTACTTTATTTAACAACCAAACAATTTAATTTCAAGTAACTCACTCATTCATAATCAATTTCCACAACTAAAACTAAAAACAACTCTAACAATTCTACGGAAAAATTAAGTACAAAAACAAGAAAAAAAAAGATATGGCAATTCTTATTTGAGACAATCTGAAAAATCAACAAAAAATTATTATTGTTTTTTCTGCTTTGTCCTTTGAATCGAACAAGTCACTGAATCTTCATCCTAAATGGATACCAACCCAATTGATTAATATTTGTTTAATTTCGTATAGTAAGATTATGACCATTGTTAATTGTTACATGAAGAGGTTTTAAATAAAAAGAATAACCAAATGAATATAAGTAGCAGTGAAGCAGCCTGTGTTGTGTGAAGCGTTTATCTCTGGTTGCACGTGTGCGTCAATCGACACTGAAATAAACAATTGCTTGTTTATAAAGCAATTTTTTTCATTGCTTTTTGTTGTATTTGTTTACTTTCGTATAGGCTGTTAGAAGATAGTCAAGGCATAAAAGGAGTACAAAGCTTGAACTGCGATAAAGACGACACATTGACTTAATTTCATAAGGGTAGATATTTACATACATACCCATGGCCACACCATCATCATTTATGTTATTCACACGACATGTCTCTATGCCTATAGCATTCATATCAATCTAACGATATTGTTTCAGAAAAAAATTGTATATAAAAATGATGAACAAGGCTGCAATATAACTAGATGCACCTAAAAAGCGTGTGGATTGTTTTTCTTTCGATGTAATCAAAGATACCTCCACGACAGTACAACAATTTAAATTCATATTCGATACAGTTTGAAATGGTCTGGCCTGAAGAATTCTGCAGGTGATGTCAAACTGTATCAACTGTTATACCATTAAAAACACGTAATACGAAAGTTAAGTAATCACGCATTTTTAAGGATGATTGCTCATACTTGAAATTGTTAAGTCAAGCGAACAGTCGTTTTTGTCTTTCAGCTTATCTTTACTGTTTAATCAATCTTTAAAGAGCGCCGGAGTGCCGAGGCAAATTAGAATCAACTTTAAAGTAAGTCTGAAATTTTGAGTAGATGGTCGAATGAGACTCAAATATGCCTCAACATTGTGACTCTCATGTTTTTTTTTTAGTTGAACAGGGTCATATACAGGCAGACAATGAGCAAAAACAAAGAATTGCGCAAATACAAATAACGGTTGATAACAGCTTGCCTGAGGGGATTCCTATAGTGTGCTCCTATGTTGTCTGCCGCAAAATACAGGTGCTGTAACGACATAACACACTGGCTTATCGTATTCTCAAAATTAATTTTTGAAATTTACACTGCTTTGTTTTCAATTCGACAGTATATTTATTGCTTTTACTTATATATTTATTTTTTGAGAATCGACTTGAGAAATAAGTAAAACGAAATTTTCAAAGCACTTAATAGTGCCTAAAAAGCAAGTAAGATGCGGTCGCCTATCTATTCTTTATTGATTGAACACACTGAAGCCTAACACAGACGATTTGAATTAGTGACCGAGAACCATTTGATGGTACAGTGCATCACGGACGCATTAGTAGTGTAATTATTAGTGAATCATTTGAGAAAAAAACATGCAGATTGTACGTAAGATGATGCTCAGTCACTTTGACATTGAAATGTAGAGTGCAGGATTGCTTGTAAAACAATACTTATTTGGAAATTCATACAGTTCAGTCAACAAATTGTTCCAATGTACTTTTGGGAATAAAACTGATCATGAAAATATTCGACAATTAGAAATATGACAAGAAATCTAATAGATAAAAGAAGTAATGCAAATCTCTGCACTTTACACCCTACTGAGGTATGCCACAATTAATTACCCGAGCTTGAGAGCCTGACCGCCAGCGCGCAGGCCCTCTTCACCTAAGAGAGTGACTTGTTCCTCCTCACGATTTGGGTCTGCCATCTGCGACACGACACCTCCATATTCAGCCTGGCAACAGACACAAGTCACCGCTTCTTCTGCCCTGTTTCCACATTGTTTTTTCTTTCTCTTTCTACTCATTACTTTTATTTAACTCACCATTATTGTAGAATCAAATATTTTTTCTTGTGAGTAAAGTATAAATAAATTTACTTACATTAGAGCAAAAATATTATCTTTCAATATTCTTCGTTGACGTAAGAAAGAGATAGAAAATAAAAAATAGAAATGAAATGAATCAAATAAAAGCAAAATAAATTGTGAAAAAGAAATGAAGCTTTTGTATATAATTCTTATGTATTATATTACTTATTTTTAAAAGAAAGAGTTAAGTAACTTAAATCATAAATAAAAATGTGATATAATATCATGCACATAAAAATAGTTCAGAAGGTTATATCTGCAGTTAAAATTATCCATGAAAATCAGTTGCTAATTTGTATTTATATGTAATGATGTAAACGCGAGTTTTTTATTTCTTAAAATAATATTATTTTTTTTAATCATAGGTAACATTTCTTATGAATATGGATAAGTATAAGTATCTACTTATATACTTACTTATTAAATGTATAACATGCTAATAGAGTTCCCATGGTTAAATGTTATTAGTATGAATTTTGTTACATGCATATAAAATGCTATTATATAATATTAGTACATAAAGTGATGTTCAAAATAATTTAAGAAAAACGCAACGTATGTCAACAGTTAACCAAGTATAGACATTTTTAAATTGGTTTTTACGTATTGCAACTCTTTTCAGAAAGCTATCTTTTGGAAATAGACTTGAATCTAACATCTAAATAGTTGAAGAAACTATTTTCAAAAGATAACTCTCTGAGAAGTGTTGCAATACGTAAAGACTAATTTAAAAAATTCTAAACTTGTTTAACTATTGACATATGTTGCGTTTTTCTTAAAATAATGTATATTTTGCAATATATTTAAAAATATGTATTATTAAGGAAGTTATGTTCATTCTGAATTGACCAATGAGTAACATTTCACCTCATTCATTAATTCAATACGTTAATAATCATACAGCAATATTTGAATTTTTACATTCCAGTTAAGTTTAACTTTTTTATTTCAATCTTAATGTTCATATTTGGCAATTCACTAACAACTGTCAAATTCAGTAAGTATATATTGATGGTGAGAATTGAAATCTAAAAAGACAATATTGATTAATAATGAATTAAAACAAGAAAAGTAAGGGAAACATATGTCTAAGAATATGAAAGATTTATCAGAAATATAATTTATCTATATATATATAGATATTAATATAATTTAGAAAATGAATATATATATACTTTGAAGGATTACTATATAGTGGAGACAGGGTAGACCCAGGTGAATTGTATCAGTTGCAATTCTGCAACTTTGTTAGTTGGCAACACTAACTCTATAATGTCCCTAAAATCACTCAATAGTGTAATTAGTAACAAGAAACGAAGAATTCAAGAACAACATGGAAAAAGATTAATTTACGATTGATGTGCATTATTTGCATAATTTTGTGACAAACGATGTTGTTTAATTTTCCAGGATAAAAGTACTAAAGTTATTTCACGAAGAAATTTATAAAACGTGATTAATCGTCATTAACTAAAACCTTTCCAATATATATTTATTATAGCTGCCTGAACACTTTTGCTTTTCTAAATAGCAAATTTAGCAGATTTAAAATGTGACAAAATGCTAACTAATAAGTGCACCCAATATAAAATGTCCTCTAAATTTGTACATATTAGTAAGCTCATGAGATCTCTTGCAAACACACGTCAAACAATTAATGATGGTTACTCGCGTGAGGCCTTGACACTCTAAAGCGGATGCAAAAAGAAAATTGCATTAGATAGTTCATTATATTTTCGCTTCTTCATCTTTCATTTGTAAATGTTTTGTCATACATGCGCTTCATCAATTTCATTTCACTAAGGATTGATAGGACCAATTTGGCTGTAACATTCCAACTGCTATTTTTCAAAATAAAGCATAGATCTTTTTCGTTATATAATTTTAAATGAGTTTTGAAATTAAAATATTAACTAATATTTTCAAATTAGTTATCCCTTGCTGATCAAATTTTTCAAATATATAACAACTTTTCATTTCAATGAATTTTGATATTTGCTGCTCCTAAGATTTATTATAATCTTACCTCATCAAAAAAGACTTGTGTTTTACGTAAGATAAACTTCAGCTCAGTTAACTCCAAAAAGTTACGTTTCAAGGTCTCAGCATTTTGATTAACCTCGCGAAGTTCATTTTCCAATTTTTCAAAAGTAGCTTCCAAATCGATCATTTCTCTAGGTTGAGGAGCTTCCGGATTCTCTCCTGTATCCAACATGGGAATTCCATCCTTTTTAATCTCCTTTTCTAAGTAACGAAGCTTACGTTCCATTTCATCACACCTGCGTACTTCATTGACAAATTTACGTTGAAATGCATTTACGTCAGGATTGAGCTGTGAATTTGATTTTATATATAAATAGTTGTAAATTTATATGAAACATCTAAAGAATTTCTTTTATAAAATTGTTTAAGTAACATTTAATTGTATTTAATTAATGGAAATTATATAATCATTAAAACATAGATATTTTGAAATTTATGATATAGTAGCTGTTCTTTATAATAATTTTGAACAATTATTTAATTATTATCAATATTTTTATCTAACGCATAAAAATGTATTAAAAGTTTTAATATGATTCTATTTACTGATAGTGTATTGGTAATGGAAGAGTGAAACTAAATGAATAATAATAGAATTTATGACCACCTGTATATTATGAATGTATTTATAGTATTATTGAAATACATTAATGAGTTATAAGTTCATATTATTATTACAAGTTTTTTTTTCATATTATAGAAATACACTTTCTACAGAATATATATGATATGTGATATGATGTATACTTATTAAAAATATAATGATTTTATATTATAAAATTGTAATTTTATTTGAATGAAATGAAATTATTATTAAATGCAAACAGAATGTATATGTAAACAAACTGTATACATGTAGTATATTTATTAATTGAAACTTTAATTAATAGTGTGATAAAGTTTATATTGAGATAATAATGATAGACATGTACAAAATTGCAAATGTCATTTTTCACTATATTATTTATTAATATCAAGAAATGTATTAGTTAAGCAATTAAATGTGAGCAAACAAAATTGTTTAACAAATGTTATTTTCCTTTAAATCTTAGGCTGCAAAAGGAAATGCTTATAGGAGTCTTGTGACAAAAATTGAACTTGAAAACAACTTACGTCTCGGAATTGTACCAAACCAAGTTCTCCCAATTCGGAAACACACGCATATGCTGCTTCGCTTTGAAGAAATAATTGACACAGGGTCATTTCTTCACTTCGAAATAACGACCCCATCTTTTCCTTCGTTGTAGTCCGATGTCAGTCCTGGATCGAAATACACCACAAATCTATCTTCCTTTTCTTCAAAACACCTCAAAATTCCATTGTCTAGTATTTAGCTCCTACTTATAACTGCCCTTTACACACAAACTGAAGTGATTCTTCTTGTAAGGTGTAACTGAGAAATGAAAACTGCGGACACACCTAAAATATACTTTAGATTCGTCTACCAATTTTAATCGATACCGTTCTGGTCACGAGAACTATATATAACGTCACGAATCACGAGGTTATAAAACCACTGACTGTACGGCATATGAAAATGAACTTTATTCAAAGAAATTATCACTAATTATTTCTACTTTACCGACTTATTTAAAGATATCATTTCAACGCAGTTATTTTTCTCGACTATTATATTCTTTTAAAAATTAAATTGAAAGATTAAAATAATATTAAATAAAATAATACAATTTATATAAATTTACAATGTTTTATTATTAATGAACAATTTCTTGAAGGACATAACAATGTCGGTAATACAGAAATTCTGTACAAATAATCGTGATGGACACGACAGTCTATATTAAGTGCTTTTGTTCGTGGCAAATCATATGATCAACACGAATCAGAGAACAAGGATAGATTAATATTTTAGTTAAATTGAAGTATAGTCGAAATGTTGAAGTTAATATTATGTACATTATTTCTCGTAGCTACAGGTAAATATGATTTATTTATTAATCGCAAAGGAATAGTGATTTTATTAATTATTATGAGATATTTCATTGAATATCGCGGGCGTGGCAAGAAGTGTCACTGTGTATTGTTATTACTTATGGTGTAAAAGAAAAGTGATAATATTGTTTTTTCAGTGAATGGGATTGGAAATTTTATAGTTTTACACAGTCCAGATACTGTAAAATTTCATGGAAATGATGAGATACAACAGAGCTTCCTTAAAGAATTATTTTCAGCCGCTCTTGGTTTTACTGTTAGCTCTGAAGTAAGATATTTTATTTATTCTACAAGTATTTTTTTAAGTTTGTTCCCTGGTGAAATACAACAATATGTTTAAATTATTAATAATGTATAATTTGGATTGATTTAGTTAATTTAACATGTTTCATTTACCATTTATAAAGAAAAATTAATATTTGAAAGCATATTGAAATAACCACTTATTTATTATTTTTAAATAACTGGCAAATCAATTATAGAACTTAATGTATTTATTTCTATGTATTGAACATATATATTTTTACTTTATTAAGGACGTAACAAAATTTTTTTTATATTTAAAATTTATTTATTAAATTTAATAAAAATGAATGTTAATTATATAATTTTATATATTTTGAGAAAAATGTTTAATAATTTGCTCAGTATTGAACTGGCTTATTATAGTTTAGTTAAAAATCATATATATATATATTACAAAATTTGCAGTACTTATATTAAATTGTATTAAATTATTTACAGAAATCATGGAATGGGTTTACTATAACTAATCCCTTTTCTTTGCCTGAGACTATTGTTGCAATTGCTATTGAAGATGTAGATTCTTTAAGTGATTCATCATTAGGCAAAACTTTTCCCTTATGTTCTGATGAAGTTGAAGAATATACTTGGCAAGCTTTGAGTCAAAAAATGCAAAAAAGATTTACACCTACTAAATTAAACTTAGTTCGATTTTATTTGGGTGATGGAATTGATGCAGTAAGTAATTTTTTTAAATTAATAGTAGTTACTATAAATTAATAATAAATTAATAAATATACAAATAAAAATATTTGGAGTTTAAATTTTATCATGTACAAATTGATTCTTTTTACAGTTGGGCCAATCAGCATTGGGTGAACTTAAAACTGTTCCAATTAATGACACCTCATTAAAGTTTTTAAATCGTGAAAATGATGACCATAGAAAGTTTTTAGAAGAAATTCAAATTTTAAATGCTATTGCTGATAATGTTAATAATACTATTAAACCAGATTTAAAGCCTGATGTTTATTGGCTAGTAGTATCTGGACTCCGCCTTATTATTGACCAACATGGTAAAGATTCTGATGTCACTAAAGAAGCACTTTCATTCTTCAATGAAGCAGTTGAAAATATAAAAGATTCTTATAAAAATATTTACAAAAATCAGGTAATTAGAATCTATATTGTGTACATATTAGTACAAATATTACAAATTTTTTTCAAATCTTTATATTTTTATATTATCAATTACATTAATTGATTATATAAAAAAAGTTTGAAACATTTATAATACAATAGATTTATTTTACAACATTTATTGTTTTTAATGATATAATACAAATAATAATATCAATTTTTTTATTATAGGCACTAATTGTTGCTTTTACCAACAATCCCAGCAAACTCACTCGAAATATAAGGGCAGTTACAGATAAACCAGCACCACCTGAAAAGCCAAAGAACAATAGTATTTCAGTAAGTATATACTTATGATATATATTAAAATAAATTATACAATTAATAATACTATGTTTTAACATTACATGAAAAATTATGCAATAATTGCAAACCTTAAATTCATTAACATATATTCCCAAATCATTTTCATAATATATGTATAAATGTTAATAAATTAATGAACGTATCAACAAGTGTTTGAAATAAACAAAGAAGAAATGTTTTACCGTATTGATAATAAAAAGTGTTCAAAATAAGCAAAAAGAAAAAAAATTTTTTCAAGTCAAAACATATATTTCAGGAATATAATTTAGAAACTACTACTTTATATCCAAATTCAGATGATGAACGAGAATCACAAAATATTTTACCAAAGGTATCTGAAAACCTTAGATAAAATAGTACAATTAGCTATTCGCATGAAGTTAGAATATATTTGAAATTAATGCACTTTTACCTTATTATTTATAATCATGTAAGTTATACTTACAAGACTTTAATAATCATGGACAATAATAGTCATTTTATTTATAAATTTATCATGTTACACTTACACAGTAGTATAGTAGAAATGTGTCTAGAAACAAACATTATAAAATTTCTATTGCACATAATTATTTATTGCAAAAAATTCAGGAAAAAACTAATACCGAGAATAATACTTTTGAAGAGGACACTACTCATTTTTTAAATCATGACAATTTAAATAACGATAGAGATAGTGGAAATTTAAAGGAAATAGGCCAGGTACTTTACCACAGATTTCACAATGTTATCCATGTACTTTTGTTAAATTTTTCATGAGTTGCAATTTTTGGCGATGACAGTTTATAGCACGCTAAAATTATTTGTTTGCTGTGTTAAAAGTTATCACGTGATTTGGTCAAATACTCTATGCACAATTTACACATCGTTAATATGACGTATTGCGATTTGAATAATTATTAAATTCACTTGATAACTTGAACTGCGTTTTTTTTTATTTTTTATAATGCTCCGTTTTCTTTACAAAAGCGTTTAACTAAAAAATATTATAATTTCCCTTTTTTAACAAATTGTGTACTATATACTTCTATTGTTTGTCATAGATAAAATAACATTTAGGAAATATGTTTTTATAGCTATTGGATTCTACAAGCTACTTATTATGTTGAATTAGCAAATGCTTTTATATTTTGATTTGATTTTGTAAATGATGTGCAATCATTATATGATATGATTGTATGAGAATTTTGTCAGATATATTTGGTTTTAAGTGGACTAGTCGTAATACGAGAATTCATTTTTTTAATTTTTAAAACGAAGAAGCAATGTAGCATTGTATGCTAGTTTTATTGATGATGACTGGATTAATATACTATATTAAACATCAATTCTTTATCATAAATTGTTCATGATTTCAGAAAGCAATGAACTTGAGCAAAAGTTACAAATCCACCTACCCTGTGATGTTCAACATTATCATGTGGTTCTGTATATTCTTTTTCTTCGCTTTATTCGCCGCATGTCGTAAGTTTCAGTAATTTTTTACACTGTACCAATAAGCATATTTAAATAATATATACATATATATAACATATATTTTTGATTTTCAGTTGTTATTGCGCAAATGGATCCTGGACGTGATTCCATAATTTATAGAATGACTTCAAATCGAATGAAAAAGGAAAATTAAAGCTCCATATCATTGTGATGAGACTGCGCCTGAAGAAAACCTTTATCTTCAATGCAACTTGTGTTCCGTGATATTAATCTGCATTCGAAACAAAAATAATTATAGTTTTATTTTTGTTCCTGATTGTTGTACAGAATGAAATGAAAGAAATATAACTCATAAGTAAATTAAAATTCATATATAAATTCAATATATTTAGCACAATTCAATAATCGTTATTTAAAAACAACATTATTACATCATTAATTTGTACGAAAGAATACAAATATAAAATGTGTAAAAAAGTACAATACAAAATGAGTTGAAATTAAATAATTCAATTTTTTCCATTTTGTATTCCGATGATATTTAATGGACAACTTTCAAGTAAATCATTAATTCTTTCGTTTAACAAGAGTATGTGTGAATGGATTAGATAAAGATATGTACACAGTATTTGCTGAATGATATAAATTAGATGAAAGTGTAAATTTGTATATTAAACGTTATGTAATGGGTGTACAGATGAAGCGTTTCACGCATTGTACTTCTTTTAGATATTAATAATATTTTCGTTGTTTCAAAAGAATGGTTTTAATAAAAATACCAATATACACAATTTTTTTAATTTTTATTTAATATACAGTTTATTAGGAAAAATAACAATATACATAATTAAAGAGCCTACTAACATGATATATATAATATTAATGTTCTGTTTAATGTAATTTTTACTATTATTACTGTCATTACTATATCACAACATGTCACAATTGACAGATACTGTTAATTTCTCATTAGTTACTTTATTAATAAGGTATGCTTAAAATAAATAAACTTAAATAATTATGTATTATACAAGTGTCAACTATAAAATTTTAGTACAAAATAAAATTTTAGTTGGAAAAAACATGAAAAAATAATCAGAATTCTTCCCTACCTTGATTATTTAAAAGAAAATAAAGTGAAGATAAACAATATTTGTATATTTAACGATAAAACTTGTAATTCAAAAAATTCTTATTTAATTTTGATCTTATAAAAAACAATATTATAAAAGTGGATACATTTAATTAATTTACTGTTATAAAAATAAAAATAATACACAATTTATTCAAAACTTATATTTGGTTTAAAATAACTTTTTTTTACGTAACTATATTATATTTGTTTTTAGGAAAAAATTAACCAGTAGTTAAAGTTATGTGACCATAAATGTAACATATGGCCTCGCTTTATTTCAAAACCGCCCACAAAAAGTTGGGAAACGTCAAATGGAGTAGACACTTGCAAGAACACTGCAAATGGTCAATGTGAAGCATCTGAAACCCCATTGGTCAATGGTTATAAATTGTTGATTGTGATGGTGAGATACACTAACGCATTCGTACACGTACACATCTATTCATAATTTTATCGTGATGCCTAGTATAAGCGTATAACCCAAAATAAGTTAAAAAAAAGTCAGAATTAAATTATAGGACACAATTGGAGGTAGCAAGCAAAAGGTAAACAATAAAGCAGTACTGCAATTAAATATAATCTTTCTTATTGTCGTTATTTATGTGTGTATTTATATTTATACTACGTATACGAATCGAATGACAAACGGGGTGGGACTTGAAAATTTTGACATAGCGATTCTTTTTGGTTTACTTGCAGAATCTGCAACTGGACCTTAAGAAACAAAGTGATATCGACGAGACAGCTGTCCCACCCCACATTAGGAATAATTCTTACGATTAAATATGCCAGGGTAAGCCACGTAGATATATCTATTTTTGGCGCTGATTTCATTTGCTTAGATTGCACTCATACGTATTTATTTTTTGCAACAAGCCCTGCCTTTTACTCCTCAATTTTGATTACAAATATTATAATTTGATTTAAATTAATATAGGAGAATTGTATTTTATTGCTTATACACTTGCACTAATTGACATTACCATATAATGACCACTAATTTAATTAACTAAAATACTATATTTCATTTTATTGATAAGATAATATTAATGATATTGATATAATTTAATATTTGTGTAAAATAGAACTGAATTTTTATCTTTTTGGTTTTTCAATTAATAGTTTTAATGAAATGCTGAACTTAATTAATTGAGTTGTAGATAATTGAAAACAATAAGATTAAGTCAAATATTTATTGTTTTCAATATCATTTGATTAATCATAAGATTTTTTAAATAATGTCTCGATAAGTAATGCTTTTTTTTTGTTTGAATCAATAACTTTATCACATAATGAAACATAACCTTAAATTTACATAGTCAAACGTAAACATTAAATTTATGCATTTATTATCAAAAAAGTTTTAGGTAGAAAATGATGAACAATTGCGGTAATATTTTTGCACATTTATAGTATAAAAAAATTTCAATTGAAAATATTAGAATATAATTTTTATTTCAAGTTATGAATTTAAGCCCTTATGTTTTTATGAATAATTACTGTTACCTTTTATATTAATGTATTTTACAAATAATAATGATAATTTAATTCTTATCTACTGGCAAGTACAAGATTTTATCTTATCTATGATACATGTTTTCATGCTTACCTTTTAAGTGAATGCCAATACGTCTAATCAAAAGTAAAAAGTAATTTTCTAACAATGGAAGAGAATACTACTTTTACACCTTTTCCTGTTTTAAATTCTTTGTCTTCTTTGAATATTGAAGATAGTGATTTATATTTGAGAAGAAAAGCAACCTCTAGTGAAAATATATTAAAATCAAAGGTAGATGCTTATGAAAATTTATTTGATTATGATGATGTATCTGAATGGCATTGTTCAAATTCAGAGTTAAATATTAATACTTCAAAAAAAGAACATATTCACAATTTTTATGCTACAGACAATAACAAATCATTAGATGCAAATCATGGACATGATAGGTAGATCTATACTAAAAAGTAACATTATTGTAATGTTTTAAAAATTTAATTGTTTGTAAATAATTTAATTTATTTGTTTAAATTTATGTAGGATTACGGGAATGTCTTTGGAGCTGATGTTCTGCTCTCGATGTCGAGAGGGCTTTGAACCACATGAGAAGATTGTTAATTCAAATGGAGAATTATGGCACCCACAATGTTTTGTGTAAGTAAAATTGAATTGACTAATTTAGCAAATCATTTATTTTATTAGATACATATGTTGACTAAATATAAAATTAATTTTTTAGGTGTGCTCAATGTTTCCGTCCATTTCCAGAAGGCATATTTTATGAATTTGAAGGAAGAAAATATTGTGAACATGATTTCCATGTTTTGTTTGCACCATGCTGTGGAAAGTGCGGTAAAAAGGCTTTTATATAATCTATATATTATAAATTAAGAACATATATACTTCATGTATATATACTATAAGTGAAGAACATTTTATTATGAAAGAAATGGTTTAGCATAACATTTTTATGAATGAACATAACCTCTTTAATAATACATATCTTTAAATTTTTAAATATATTGCAAAATATAAATTATTTTTAAAAAAATGTAACATATGTCAACAGTTAAACAAGTTTAGATTTTTTTAAATTAGTAATTACGTATTGCAACTCTTCTCAAAGAGCTATCTTTTAAAAATGGTTTCATAAACTATTTAGATTTTAGGTTCAAGTCTATTTCCAAAAGATAACTTTCTGAGCGAACTACTATCTACTATTTCCAGTTAAATGTTAAACCTGACACTAATTATTTATGATTAAAGGGTTAGTTTATAAAAAAATATTAATTATCAATCTATAATTATAGGTGAATTTGTTATTGGAAGAGTCATAAAAGCAATGAATGCCAATTGGCATCCATCATGTTTCCGTTGTGAGGAATGTAATGGTGAACTAGCTGATGTTGGTTTCATTAAATGTCAAGGTCGAGCTCTTTGTCACAGTTGTAACGCCCGTGTAAAAGCAGGAGCTCTTGGGAAGCATATATGCTATCAATGCCAGTCAGTACAAATTTAATATTTGAAATATTAACTTAGCCTTGTTTTCAATCAATCATAATTGTTTTCCATTGTTCAGCATTTAATTGAATATAATTATATATTTCAGTGGTGTTATTGATGATAAACCTTTACGTTTTCGTGGAGAAGTTTACCATCCCTATCACTTCAGTTGCACTGCCTGTGGAGTCGAACTTAATTCTGATGCCAGAGAAGTTCGTTCAAGACCCGGTTATGCTGCTAATGAGATGGTATTTTCTTTAATTAATCATATAGATAGACTCATGAACCATATATTTCAGGGAGGCACCCTCAATTTTATTCACAAGTTACATTCTTGAACATTATATTATGTTGTAATTTTTTAATTTTGGAAAATTTAAAATTAGCCAATGGAGAATTCTTGGTGAAGAAGCTACGCCCCTGTGTCATTTATTGTTTTAAAATCTAAGTGAACTAAAAACACTGGGGCCATGGTCGTATTGGTCGGGAGCATATTTAACATAACTGTTTCATATGTAACTATTTCGAGGAAGTCCTCAAAATAGTTACCTATGAAATAACATGTGAAATAAGTATAATATAAAATTTATGATGAATATTATTGTTATCTTTTTTCAGAACGAACTTTATTGTTTGAGATGCCATGATAAAATGGGAATACCGATATGTGGCGCATGCCGTCGACCAATTGAAGAACGTGTTGTAACTGCTTTGGGAAAGCATTGGCATGTAGAACATTTCGTGTGTGCGAAATGTGAAAAACCATTTTTGGGACATCGTCATTACGAGAAAAAAGGTCTCGCATATTGCGAAACTCATTATCATCAACTTTTTGGGAATCTCTGCTTTGTTTGCAATCAAGTTATTGCAGGAGATGGTAATTATTGATTGATAAAAATATTTCTAATTCTTAAACCAATATACAAAAATAATCTGATTTTCTTTTAAAAAGCAAACGTACAAACATTCTGTGTGGTTGATAAAATTGTTAAACATTTGGTAATCGTTTCTATGCTTTTTGATAAATTTTAAATTTGGTAACTTTTTAATCAACATAATGAGAAAGCTTCTTTAATCGCTGTATGCCTGTATTTAGACATTTTACGAATGAAATATTTAAAATCTTTATGAATAAGTGACATACAACGATTAATAAAACGCGTTTTTCTTACAATTATGTCATTTTGGTCAAGTAAGTATCAATTATTTGTAATTAGTCAAAAATAAATAATTAGTAGATACGTTTCGAAGAATTTTAATTAACTCGCAGATTTTTTGTCGCTTCTTTTTTAAAGGATCAATAATTAACAGTTTAAATATAATTATATAAAAATTATGCAACGTTTGTTTTAGTATTCACTGCTCTGAACAAAGCCTGGTGCGTACATCACTTTGCTTGTGCCTTTTGCGACCAAAAGATGAATCAGAAAACCAAATTTTTTGAATTTGATCTTAGACCTGCGTGTAAAAAGTGTTATGATAAATTCCCGCAAGAATTGAAGAAACGTATGCGTCGCATGTACGATCTGACTCCAAAAAGAATTCCTGCGTAAAATTTTATATACGCGATAAAAGTGCTAATTTACTTATTTATTTCTATAATGCAAACAATAACCAAAGTAATATTTTATATATATATATATATAGGAGGTTGATATATTTTTAATCTCGATTTGTATTATACTCATGGAAAATAGATATGGATATTGTACTTTTGAAATGAATATATTAACATAGTATGCACTGTTAATTTATTAAAATGGGGCTATATTAACAACTTTTAAAATAATGAAATTAAATAAAACTTATGATTCCAAATGAAATAAATTATTTATATACACTAAATATGGTATTTTTTTATTTAACAAAATATCTTTTTAACGAGAACAATTATATACTAAATGGATCTTTTCAATCAATATGATAATTCATCAATATTAATGTAACAAGTGTGTAACAGAGGTTGCCGAAAGTCAATTTTTTCTAACGCAAGATATTCATTGAGTAGCAAACTTCACCGTCACTCATAACAGTTTTTTTTAAATAATGATGATCTTTCTAGGTGTATAATAAATCTTAAAAAAATATGAGCCCATATTAACTACAAAGGCAATTGTTAATGATTTTAATAACCTTGCTAAAAAAAGTCTCATGAAAAATATATGTACTGTTATACATTTTTATACGGTTGTTAGTAAAATGTAATTTTTTTGTTGGTCTTAGTACTTCTTTAGTATTTAAATGTCACCGTATAATATTTGTTTTATAAATATTTTAAAATATTTCTAAAGTATTATACAATAATATTTTAGGACGTCATATGAAATATTATACGAACATTGTTTTTCATACAATAAAATAGTTAGGAAATGTTTTTATTTTTTAAGAAAATATTGGTGAAGTATTACATAAATATTACATGTTATTGGGGTTGCTTGGTTCGACTTAATGTTGTTTACAGTAAGGTAATTTTAAATTACTTGCGTTTCCTGAAAATACCGAAAAATTGCTATGAAATTTTATTAAAAATAATAGAATCTGTGATCAGCTGTTCAATATTATATTATTTGTTTATTATTAGTTGTATACACATGTACGTCCAACTACGACTAATGCTACTATAGAACATAAATGTCCATATCTTGCAACGAACCGGTTTCGCGATTGAAATCTTATCGAGGTATAAAAATAAAAAAAAAAGGGAAAGATAGTAGACGCCTTTGCAACAGATCCATACAACCAAGTCTCAAGGTCGTCTTGATGCAGATTATGTCTTCAAAGCTTAAAAAGAAAGAAGATTTATTATCATTTTATAATATTTATAACAATACAAAGTTCGCTAGGTCACTGATCATTTTTTATAGTAATTTTTTTATCAACTACGTAACTGCTTGAAGCAAATATGTTGGTAAGCTTAATCAAATTTAAATTTATAATAATATATAAATAATTTATTTATTTATAATATTTTTTTAATTTATTTATTTATTTAAAATAAAATATAGATAAATTTTTTCTGTGTATAAATTTTAACGGACGAATGGTTCAATTGAAGATCGAATCGCTCCGCGGAAGAAGTTGAGTGGAAAAAGGGTTTGCGTTAACAGTCATGAATTTATGGCGAAAGGGAGTAGTGTTGACCCGATATTAGCACAGCGACAACGTATTCATAGGTGCAAGTGCAGGCGAAAGTATACACGAAATAGTATCTTATTTAAAATTCAGATAAGAGAGGGAAGTAAGCGGTAACAAACCAAAGACCCATTTTTTTGTTATCTTAACCGCAATACGGTTTTAGCAATTAATAAAAGTCATATTATGAATAAAGAATTTATTTAAAACTATTTGATCAGTGAAAGCAAATGTAAACTATTATAAATTCTACAATAGAGTCGTTTCTGTTGCGAAAATAAGCACATTAGCTTTTTTTTAAAATTGGCGCATGTTTGTAATAGTGGGAAGAGTAAACAAACACGCGGGAGAAATCCTGACGAAATAAATAAATAGTGAAAAAATAAACAAAACAAATGTTTAGCATATATTTGCAGTAGCAGAACGGAGAAAGCCAGTTTTAAAAAAACAGTTTTAAAACTGGATTGTATTAAAGTGACCTCTAGTTGACAAAACATAAACGTTGCGTTCAAAATTGTCAATATTTATCCGATGTAATTAATGTTTGGTTATTATAGTTCATTGACCTGTCTTTCTGTTTTTGATTTTACTTTGTAAATGGAAAGAAATCGAGATATAGTTTAATGATTGAATATAATTCAAGTGGTTAAAGTTTTACCATTAGTTAATATAAAGAAAGCAAACCAATGAAAACAGTTTAAGTATTGTTCAGACTAGTGCACAGGAAGTTATGATAATCTATGTGGGTAAAGTGGTTGTGATTTTTTTGTTACAATTATTTTGGAATGCTGTTTATTTTACAAGTAAGTACGTGAATTATAGTTAATACTTTAAATTATATATTTAATGGCGTGATTTAAGCAAGAAAAAATTAGTAAATTAACATTTAGAACTTAATTATCCATAAACCAGTTTCTCAAAGTATATCAATTTCTCGAAAAATAAGCTTGGCGCAAATCAGAAATCAGTTTATTAAAACTTGAAATGCACTGATTTTTAAATTATAATATTCTTTTAATAATTATGGGAATAAGGCATTTCTTCAATGTACGAAATTTTTGCTAATATTAATCTTGACAAATAAACCGTTTGGAAAAATTGCTTAGTAATTTAACCTTTTTTGTTTTGTTGTTCTTTAAATTCTGCAGGGAGATTGCAAATTTTATGCCAAGCAATTCAAAATTCTACCTGAGTGAGATAGTAATTTGTTTTTAAGAGTGCAGTATGCAATGTTTTTTAATATTAATTCATATATCAAATGAGTATTATTTTCATATATCAAATCTTTTTTTGTTTATTATTATAAGGCATAAAGTGTGACCTAAATAATGCTCTGCTGAAGTATCATTCTGGGGGTTTTGCATCTGGTTTATTATATTGAGTATCTTAACAATTAATAAGAAAGATTTTATTAAATTAGTTTATTAAATATTGTAATTCTATGTAGTTTTGTCAGGAATTCTGTTTATTAAACTTAAGTAAACAAATAACATTATAACTGGTTTATTGGACATTTCCAGTAAAAATATATTTGACATAACGATAAATGGCAAGGTGTTTAAGACCCTGTATTCTAATTTTTATTATTATTTTTTCTCCAAATTTATTCTTTGTTCAAATGTATTTATTGATTGATTCTGAGCCATAAGGTTGCGACATGAGAAACATTATTGTTAACCTTTGACATGTTATGTTTTTGTGATATGATCATCAATTTTAAAGCTTTAATATTTAATAATAATATCTAATAATTAATTTATTAGTAGGAAAAAGTTGTTTATAAAAATATGACAATAAATGTTTAGTTAAAGTATAAATTTGGTATGTAAATTTTGGACTGTTGAGGAATTCCTCCTATTAGATGTTGAATTCAGAGAAAATGAGCTCTTATGAATTCCTGTGGTTTTTGCAACAGAAAAATCACAAACGGCATATGGGATATCACAACTCATTATGAAAATTTTTATTTGAAAAATTAATTACCACGACATAGAGAAAAATAAATTGGAAGAAATACAAAAATGTTAAAACAAATTACTAGCTTTTATTAGTAAATGTGTTATATAGCTTTATAATATCCCACAAACATCAATTTTATATTTTACATATATAAAGTAAAATAATAAATTTGTTTCCAAATATCTCATAACTGAATCTATAAAATTAACATATTTTTCTTTTATTTGACTAATTTTTGTCTGAGACAAATTTGTTTTTATTCGCGTTTCGAACATTCCCTTCGCGTTAGAAAGTTTATTTATTTTCCTCCAGACTACGAACGACTTTAATTGTACCGAATGTAAACAATATCATCCTTGTTGACTTTCGGATATTTTCGGCCACAGTCTCGTTGTAGATAATATTTACAAACTTTCACGAAAGCAAAAACACAACTTTTCTGTATATTTTTACTCATTTTATAGGAGTGCTGTTACCAGCCGGCGTGAACATAATTTACTATCTCACGGATAGTTTTATCAGTAATTCAATTACTAAGCTGAAATAGTAATTTTTGTATGACATTTTTGAAAATAAAACTAATATTTTATTATAAAAATAATAGTTTGGACAATTTTTAGAATAAATGTTTGTTTATAGCGTTTCATCATGAATTCTTGTGATTGTTTTGTTGAAAAATCACAAATGTTTATAAGGTTCTTATTCTTATGAAACTGTGTTCATAGGAAATGGTAAAAATTAATCTAAACTTTGAGAAAAAATGAATATCTGCTCGATATGATTCGTTTACTAGAGATTATTGGAATGTTCCCATAATATTTCTCTTGGTGCATTATTTTGCCTTGCCGTCAATTAACGCGCGATGCCAAGAAATTTTCTAGGATGCACAATTAAATACCCAATAGTTCGTCTCTTTTCCGCGGCGGTCATCGGGCCTCTACGTTCAAATGACCCAAACGCAATTTCATTATTTCTTCGAGGCAACTAGGACGTTACCGTACGGTTTGTACGATTCGCTAATTCGCGGATTTGGTTGGCGCCGCGCGCGTGCACCTCCGCGCAACAGGTCCCACCGTGGCGAATGGTTTTTTGATGCACCGCCAAGTGTTATCACGATTCCACGGTGTTTATTGTAATGTGCCATGGCACAATCTCCCGCTGACCCGTCTACGCGCGTACGTTATCCTATCCTAGACGTTCGCAGATGCACTTACACATGCGTTAAGAAATTATGAGCTTAGCAAGACTAAGCCGGACTAGAGTCCGGCGACTTCAGTGTTCGGCACTCTGGCGTGAGGTGAACGTGTTCACTGCGTTCCTCCTTGGCGACTCGATAGTTCGCCGCTACTCGTTTCAGTCAATCGACGCTCATTCAGTTTACCGAAGGATTCAGTGCCGGTAGCAATATCAACTTATTTTTCTCGTTTATGACGCGCTTACATAAAGTCAGAAGGTAATACGATAAAGTCATTGCCAATATTAATTGATTTCACATTGAAAACAATTCTCTCGACGCCCCGTTCAATCGCGCTTTTATTCCTCGTCCTTTTTCTTTTTTCTTCTTTCATCTAATTGACATCCTTGCAAATCGTTTCGTTTCATTTCGATTTCTCTCGTTCGTTGATAATGTAATTTACATCGGGAGTCAAACCGTTAGCGCGGTGGGTTCGCTTTGGAAATATTTATTTTTGGATTTCCCTGACGAAAAAACAGTTGCCGCTGGATCGATTGAACGGAATTTTGAGGCACTGGTCGGTTTGGTATATTCGTGATTTTTCAGTGGAATGTGCGAATCTTGTACGCGACAGTTAAAGCGGTATCGGCCTCGGGAAATTGTATCCCTGTTTAATAACACCTTGCCACTTGTTACGTCAAATTGTCGGTCTATATATTTTTAACGTCTCTGTGTCAATGCTATTAGATTTTCTCATTTTTGTGTAAACTTAATTAATTTGCTCCTAATGTTCCGTGAGAAAGTCAATAATTAAAACCGCGCTTGTTGTCAAACAGTGATCACCGCGTACGAGGTACTTGATTTTCGTTGACAGTTGTATCGCGATTGTTTTTGACATACAGCCGGCTCGTTTCAGGTCAACTAGGGGGGGCATTCAAATTTATTGGTAAAAAAAAGAGAAAAAAAAAATATTGCGGTGCCAGTTAACGCGGTTTTTTGTGTCGAAACGTGTGCGGTTCCCGCGGAGTGCTTTGAAATGGTGCGCCCCGCAAAAAGAGCAATAATTTATCACATTTGTCTCGCATTATATTACGGATAAAACTTTCACTACTTCTGTTACGTTAATTATCGCCATTTACATGGCGGTGTTAATTATTCGCTTTGCGCGCATCAAGCGTTTGTCAAATTGTGTCAATACCGTGAACAGATTTAATGTGACGTGTCAAAGTCAATCACCGGAGAATGATTAATTTTCTTTTGGGTCGTAAGGTTCCGACTTTTCAGCTGATATTGTCGGCTTTAACGGGCATTTTATTTCGCGCGTTCAACGCGACCGATAATGCGGGTTACCAAAGAAGACTTATTGCTAAATTATTAAATGAGATTAAAGTCAAAATGGGAGGCCAGTTCGAGCATTTTTCCGCCGATTGACCTGCTTATTTTTTTATTTTGTTTCGGCTCTTTTTTCGAGATAATAGGTCTATTAAAATTTGACATTCGAATTCAACTTGTGCAGTATCTTGTGGCTTATTAGTATTTAATAATAGCCCCTTCGTTTGGTATACAGTAGCATATAATTATGAATAATATTTATCTTAATGTAATCGATGCATACTTTTTTGCCAACTTTTTTTTTCAACATTTTTTTATGAGGTTTAATAAAAATAATTTATTTAAACAGTCCCTTTCCGCTATTATTCTTCAAGTATTTACCTTTCAATCGTTATATATTATTTAGATGTGAAAATATAATTATGAACATTTAGAAAAGTACATACGACTGGAATAATGATTCGAAAATCACATTTTTACAAGTGTTGTTTTGCAACAAAGGAAAGTTAATTAATCTGATTGAAGAATGTATAGGATTGTTTAAACGTGTCAAAAAAAAAAAAAAAAAATTAAAATTAATTATATGACTTTCTAGACAAGAACCTGTCAGAAAAGTGTATGAAATGATTTGATCCTTTCCGTTAAATGGGAATGAATAAAAACATTTAAACGCGCAAAAAAGCGGTGTTAAAACTGTTTTAATCTGCATAACTTCGGGGTATTTTTATATATTATATTCATTTAAGAAGAACATTCAGAGTGTTTTATTAATATTTTCTGCACTGATCACAGTTTTTATTCGCTCTTATTTATTGGTTTTTCTCTCGCTTAATTTAAACCTCATAAACGGTACTTTATGTTTAATATAACATATTAAAAGAGATAAACAAAAATGAAATAGCAAATTAAGGAATAATATTAACAACTTTTTAGCTACTTATGTGGTTAAATATTTTCTCAATAAAAAAAGAAGAAAAATGAAATAAACTAGATAAACAAAGATGCTTTTACCTGCATTGACTACAATTATTTATTATTTTGTTGAAATATATAAATAAATTTACAAATAAAGTTATTATATCATTTTAGGTTTTACGTTTCATTCATACGGAATAAAAGTCATGAGACTAATAGAAAAACAGTATTAGTTCAACATAGGATTGTAATATAATACTGGCAATATTAGAAATACATATCCTGTGTACTAAAGTTAATGCACAATGTAGAAAAAAATATTTAAAATTAGTATAGTATAGTAAAATATTCCTTTTTTAGTTACGACAAATTATTTTTGGGCGACCTTAACAAAAAATTACATTCATCGAAAAAGATACACTTACAACAATATGATCACTTTAAAAGGTGCTCAATAATGGCGCACGTCTCTATTAAAAAACAAACACAAACAAAATTGATATCTAATCGTTTACACAGCTTAATTTCAAATTAATTGCTGAAAAAGAAATTGATTCGATTTTACTTAGGAGCCCGACGAGACAATGGTACTTATATAAAATACAAACATTATCTCAATTATAAAGAATGTTAAATGATTTGCCTGGCACTCCGAGTAATTTTCTTAGCTACTTTCGATTATTCGTATTGTATTATTACACCTAGTCATCATACTAATTTCACAACTAAAACTCAGCTCTCACTTTTTCATTCGATTCGGCCGAAATCCGGACTATGATTGTGTTCATCCTATACGAAAACGTTACGTCATTTCATTGCATCGTAAAATAATTTGCAAAACTATAAACTAAAACCGTGTAAATTGCAAATTGAATAAATTCGCGAATTACTTGCTGAAATACGTTAGAGTCGTGCGAAACGGATGATGAACTTATAACGAACCATTCCCCGGTGTTACGAGTAAATAATGTGAAAAATACTTGTGTCAACGTTTCTTTAAGACTCGTTTGGGTGCATTTATTCGGTTACCCTTTTTAAACAAACAATACTATATAACCAGTTGTTAATCGTACACAAAATTAATAATGAAAGCTCGACGATTATTTATCATTAGGAAATTAATTAAATGTAATGCTTAATTGCTCAATTATTATTTCCATGACAATTAATTAAACAGTTTGATGGGCATAAAAAATCAGTATTTTAACTGATTTTATTATTGTTTATTGGGTAAGAAATTTTCCGTCATTAACTATTATTGTTATAAATTATATGTCATTTTAGATTATGCGTTATTTGCGAGGCACATAAAATGACCTGTCATGTGAGGTATATTTGCATAAAATATTGTCGGGTTCCTTACGTCAGTTCAACAATTCAAGTATAAAAGAAATAATGCAAAGCTCCGGGTGAAATGATTTTGCTTTCTTTTTTCGCTCATATTTGAATAGTTATTATATTTTAAAATTATGCATTCTAAATTTTTTTTTGTTAAAACGTATAAGTTATTCTACGAAAAATACGACAAGCTCAAACTTTTCCATTGAAAAGCTGAATTTCGTTCGATTCAATAACCATCTCATCAGACTTCTTGTATCGATAATGCCAAATTATCTTATCGCATCAATCGTATCTAATCTTTTATGTATTGTTGTGTCTTTTTATATTTCATTTTATTGATTTTAAATTAACTTATGGCAAATGATAAATTACACTTAACAATAATAACTCATATACTTTTTTATGGGATAAATTAATTATGTTGAATAGAAAATGTTAATAGAAAAAATACTAATTAAGTACTTTTCTTCATACAAATAAATTATTTTATGAACGTGGTTTTCATCAAACGAGCCTTATTGAGCTTATTTATAGAGGTCTAGGAATAGGAAAAATAATATTAAGATTATTTCACTTTAAGAGATAAACGAAGCTGACTACTTCCTATTTTTAGGGAAATTTACATTAATTAGCTAGTTAAAGATTGTTTGTTGAAAACCGCTGTAACTTTTCCTACTGATTTTTTTCGTAAAGCATATTTTCATAGATGAGTGCATTGAGTTCAAAATTCAACAACATTGATTTGTTATTTATGTATCGCATTGTATAATATCAGTGATATTCGATAATCCGATGAATATCTAGACGTTGAAATTTTGTTTTTGCACTTATCTCAATATATTTTCGTTGCAAGCTGATAAGTAGATATAGTTTAATCGACGTTAAAAATATGAGTAATCTTCGACATATATAGAAGAGCGTTATTTTCAAGTAGTATAACAAGTCATCGGTGCTTCATTAAAATAATATTAATTTATGTAAGTTTAAGTTATAGTTACATATGATTTTCATACCCATTTGGTATTTTCGGAAAATTAATCGTATTTAATATATTATTGTTAAATTAAAAACAAATAATAAAGCAGTTAAGTGAGTTGTTAAGTATGCAGAATTGTTAAGTGAATAATTATTTTCTAAGTTCTTCAAAAATGAATAAGAATGAATTAAATAATTGTTTTAAAATGAATAATAATTTATTATGATTGGTTGCTATAATTGAATAAAATATCTATGTATTTTAATTAAAAATTACAATACGCACATTGCAAAATAATAATTATTGTACAACTTTATGATTTTAGGGAATGGATTATTTACCTTATTGTTATATAATATCTATTCGATTATGTAATTTCCGTTCAAATTTATTTCTTTCGGAATATAAATACTTTGGAAACGAAGACGAACACGACTTCAGTGTGTCAAGATTAGATAAATTTATATGTTCATTCAGCCATACGTACACTGAGAAAAATATGACAGAAAACATGATGACTTTTTTGTTAACTTTGTTTTGGATACATGTCAATCTCTCGGTAAATATTATTGCTTTTAAAAACAAAGATCAATTTCAGATTTTATGTTTATATTTAACAATTATAATTTTTATGTGTACAACGGAAATTTTTATTTTTAAAATGCAGTAACTTTGGTAGAAAAATTGACATTTATCTAACACGAAGAAATTTTCTAATACGTTTCCTGATATAAAAATAACCATATGTTTTCCATGTATAAATAGATTAATTAAAAACTATAAACGACACTATTTTTTTTACATTTTAGCTTGAATATATAACATGGCGCCTCTAACTTTTGAGTCCAATTTACTATTGTTTATTTAAAGAACGAAAATTTCGAGTTAAATACGTTATATAAATAAAGTTGGGTCGCGAATGACACACTGAACATTTGGGTTATAAAAGATTTGCTTTACCTTTGTGCAAGTTGAACAGTTACTTTAGGTTCTTTCGTTCGTACAGTTACGTGAGTTTTTAATTTATAACAATTGTATCATTGGTGAATTATAATATATAAAATGTTAATAACTTTTCATTATAATATTAAAATTGCTTGTATAGCTATATTTATTGTGTTTATCAAATAAAGTATTTATTTCACACATTTTGAGAAAATAATACTATTAATATACGAGCATAAAAGAATGGACATAAATTTCGTGGAAACAAGTTCGGTATTTAAATGAATTATTTTGCATTTTTATAGTTTTACTCTGGGATAAAGTAACATTATACAAATTATGAGAAAATAGAGTGAAAGTATTGTATTCAAACAAAACAAAAAAGGAAAATTACATAAAATAAATTGAGTTAAGAAAAGATTAAAAAAAATAATTATGTACTTTTATCTAAGTGTATTTTAAATAATTTTTTTTTCTTTTTGTATGTAGTGATATCAGTTTTAAATTAAGTAAATTATAAAATTACTTTTATGCATTAACATAAATTAATTTACTTTAATTTGTATAACTTTTTCTAATATGCCTAATAATATAATATATATATATATATATGTAAAGTTTTTGTATATATGTAGAAATGTACGATAAGAAATAAGTTACGTGAAAAATTATTATACTAAATCACAAAGTAGAACAAATTATATCTCCTTATCCATATCGCACAGTTCAAAAAAGGTTATGAGAATTGTACAAGTTATTATGATCCAATATAATAAACGATTGTTTATCTTTTAACCTCTTTTATAATACATAATAAACGCGATATGCAAATACGCATTGTCCCCATTTTTTCATACAATTTAATCATTTTTTACATAACTTTTTTCCATAATGTACGCCAAGACAACTATAAAAATTTATGCTATTCTTTTTCTTTTTTGCAGTGCATAATTTATATATAGTTGACGCAGCAGAATTCAAAGTTCCCGCTGGTTGGTTCAAAAAGCTTATGAAGACACACGACAAACGTAAATGGTTCGTTATCTCGTTAAAGTAAAAAAAAAAAACACACAATTGGAAGTAATAACAAGGAAAACCCGGCATCCTTCGACGCCAATTTTAAAAGATCATTACAATTGACACCGCCGACATTAAAGTTCATTGTGTTATGTGTTACAGGTGAGCGCGTGTGTCGTTCTTCGGGTGATATTGATTCACGAGCAGCCAGCAAAATAACTCACGAAAGAGTCCAAGGGCACGCAAGCGGGCACGTTCGAGCGTTTCCGGGCATAATCGGAAACAGCCCCTTATGTCGCCAAAATCCATCGCACTCAAAGGAAGCCGGTAGTCATGATATCCTGAAGGGCCATACCTGACTTGCACTTATCACTTTTAGTTTGTCACTTATTAGTTAGTAGCTAGGAAAAAAGTTCTAAAAAAAAAGACAAAAAAAAAGACAAAAGATGACGTCGATGCTACGTTCTACCGGTGATGTCATCGGCTTCCTCATACTCTCGTTCATCATCATCATCGAGAGCGTGATACAGATGTTAATACCGAAGAGGTATCGCATGAAAAGTATTTCCGGCGAAATTGCCCTCGTGACCGGAGGGGGTGGCGGTCTTGGCAGACTCCTTTCCCTCAGGCTTGCCAACCTTGGTGCCATTGTGGTGGTTTGGGATATTAATGAAGAGGGTAAGTTTTTCTTTTTGTACTCCTAATAATATACACTTAAAAGTAATCGTGTTGCTTTTTAATTAAAGGTTAAGTTGTTTAAGAGTTCAATGATTGAAATTGAGTTGGTTCAATTGGGGCGCGTTAATGTTGGAGATTATTTGTGGGAATGTTGGTAGTTCTTTGGTTATGAATCTTTTATGATTTGAATACATTTGTTAATAAAGTGTATAAGGTGTAAAAGAAAAAAGAATGAAGATAAAATATGATAGGGAAATGAGGATTGTAATGAAATGATTTAAGGGTTGTTGCAGTTTTGGAAACAATCAAAGAGAAAGTCAATTTCAATTACAAACAGCGATTTAAAGTATCGGAATTTAAAAATCGTGATTTTATTTCGAAGAAAGGAAAGTGTAATTATTAAGCTGAGAAGAAATATTCTAAACATTATTGTGACAGGTCTATAATTTTGAGATTATTTATATAATAAAACGCTCTTGAATTTCCGTTTAAATTAAAAATATATCGTGACGTTTTGTCAACGTAATAGAATAATATCTTCCCCATTCCGCAATTAATTTTACGATTAAAGTTTATTATGTTAATTGTCAATGTTTTATTCAAGATACATGCGACAAATTATGATTCGAAAAAAGAAAACGAAATATGAACTTTCCATATTAAAAGTATGCATTCAATTACGATTTATTTTTAATAATACATTGCGGATTCTGTTATTAATGTAAATAAAAAGCATATCAATTTTAAAGTAACAACTCCGTTATTTTGTTGAAAGTATTTATGTGGTAACATTATTTTTTTTATTAAGATTCGCACTTATAGATAGATTAGGTATCGAAATGACCGAGTGTGACATTTCTTGAACCGAAATTATTATGATTTGTCTCCCACAATTCACGAGCTGATTATAACAGCGAATAACGTGTCGAAATTGTGATATGGGAATATATATTTTGACGATCGTGTATTTTTGCAAATCTTGGACTCCTTGCTGTGAGCAAAAGGATGAATTTTATTTTATTTTTCGTCACGTCACAAATATAAAAAAATAATGCAACCTCTAAATGTTCCATCATTATACGCGATTAAATATTATTGTGTTTCAAATTAACATTTATTAATTGACTGAAATGCTATTTGATATTCAATCAATTGAACTGACAGCGCGTTATCTTCGTATTAGAAATATTTGCATATATGAAGTACAGTTATATCATTTTCTCGGATTGTATTTAAATTTTTATTGGGCTTTATGCGTCACAATTAATCTAAAAAAAATTTCGGAATAAAATTAATTCCGTGATAAATTCTACTCTTAACGCATTAATCATTAATAAGTACACATAATTTATATCTCATAAACAGATAGAATGCTATCTTTTTGTATGCTGTACTTTGATTCTATTTCGAGTGAGTAAAGTGCACGGAGAGAAAAAAATATTAATTTTTAATAAAAAGTTTACTAGTTTGGCATTATACTTGCAGAATATCATTATATGGCAAACCAATTGAATAATATTTATTAAATTAGTTTATTAAAAATAGTAATCCCTTCGTATTATAATAGTTTCGTAAAATTTAACAATCTGTTTATTAAATTTTAGTAAACTGTTTAATAATTGGTTTATGAATGACATAGACAATTGATTAGCGACGCTGATGAATAGCGACATCGAACGGTCAAAACATGAAATAAAGTGTTTGTCAAAAATTAGAATTCAGTTTATTAAAATTTGTAATCCTTGGTCTTTTAATTTTTAATATTCTTTTCTCTCCATGTGGAGATAATCCTAAGACGTAATTATTCTTTTTGATTTTGAATTATAAAGCAATTATTTGTATTAAAAGTTAATCGGTGTAAGATGAATGAAATTGTACAATAATTTATCGACATTATTAAAAGATCGGTAAGGATTTTTTTCTCTTTGTTTTATCGACCAATTTTTAACCAAAAGATTATGAACGTTGATTATTAATGTATAAACAGATAGAATTTATTAAAAGCAATTTTTAAAAGTATTATGAATGTTTTTATAAAAATTAGTAATTTAGGTACAGCTTATGTTTAATATAATTATGAAGTCAATATTTTGAATATAAGAAAGTGTGATTAAGTGAAGTACAAGATAGATTTTATTGTAATCTATATCAAGTAAAGCAAGAATGCGAGAAGTTAAAATTGAAATGGATAAAAGTTGGTGTAAGATATGTTCCGCGTTCTCATAGCAGTACGAATTAAAATAACAGAAAATAACATTTTAAAATAATCCATTATTAGCGCTGTTTTTTAAATTTGCTGAAAAAGTGACTTATTGGCTTTTTTGTTAAAAAGTTAAAAATATAATTAAAAGGAATGGAGATAAGATTCAGGTTCCTTTGCATTCTTATTTGGCACAATGCATAAAGCAGTGACAAGTAATTGCAGTGTTCAGATGACGTGACACAGTGATACGCGTTTCGCGCAGAGTAATAGTAATTGTGTGACATTTCTAATCGTTACCGTCCAGTGCGATAATCACTGCTAAGAGATGGACAGCAACCATGACTGTACCGAACAGCACTTATAATTAAACAATAATTAGTATCTTCACTTTTCACACAGTAATCACTGCTGTATGATATTGTTCATCACATAGGCTCAGAAAATGTTATTTTTCCGCATAGTTAAGCATACCAAAAGCACGCTCAAAACTAATTCTAAAAGAATCACAAAATAGTGCCACAACTTTCGTTACTGATTTTCAATATTGAGATTAAATATTTTGTTAAATGTTAGAGTGCAACGAAAATTGCACTCTACATATAAAACGCTTTTGACTGTTACGTGAATCATTTTTATTGTCATTCCAATCACATCAATGGAGATTAAATAATTACAGTCCGGTATCTATTGTGTCATAAAAATGACCTAAAAAACAATGTTTTATTAATTAATAGCAAACTGTAAGTGGTATGTCAATGTCAGTATGCAACCTTCGTCGCTATAATTGTAATGCACAAAAACATTTGTCGCATTGATACTATGAAAAATGATTCTAATGAGAAAATAATTTAATTTCAAATAAAATAAGTGTTACTTAATGTTGCATTTGTAAAGGATTTATTTTCTTACGATTGACAATAAAATAAATAAAAAAGAAAAGTAAAAGAAATTAAATTACAATGAAATGTAAATTTAAATGAAAGTCAAAGTACACGAAATTTACATAATTGTATAGTATAATCAATGAATTAGTTGGACAATAAAAGTTAATTTAACATGTAAATGTTTTAAGTAAAATTTTATGAGCATTCAACTTTTTTTTGTATTCGCAAAAGTATTTGCAATTATTAATTGTGTAAACATTTGCAATATAGATTTACAACTCATAAATTACAGGCAAAGTAAGTGAGGTATTTTATTTTTCGACATTGCGCCAAGTTTTAATACGTATCAAGGTTCTGTCATTAAAAATTAGACAGCTCGAACGATTATTACTTCAATTACAAAATCCGAGGAAATTTTCTTAAAGAATGTACTTTTTGTTAATATCCAAATCAAGATTAAATTTGCACTTGTAGATACTGAAATTGAAACTTTCATATAATTAGTCGATTTTAGCAATTCCCCTATTCGTAAGAAGTGATAAGACTTGAAAACAGTGTTATACTTTAATAAAAAAAAAAAATAAGAATAATAAACGTTTCGACATGAGTTCTGAAAATGTTAAATAATTACTGTTTTTAACTTTGTGTTCGATACAGCTCAGTCTTTCGTTAAAAATTACTGGTTTTTAAAAGAAAAATTTTTTGTTTTAAGTATAAACACGTTTGAAAATAATCTTTGTTTTCAAAAACAATAATATTTATTCAAAGCTTGGCATACATTTGCAACAAAGTTGAAAACAGTAATGTTTTTTGTCACATTTTTGTTACCGCATACATATATTTATTATAAACTCATTATATTTACACTGAGAAATATGTGACCGAAAATATAACTGTTCTTAAAAGTAAAGACAAAAGATTAAAACTGAGATGGGTAAAAGTTGGTAGTAATATTATTTTTTTCAAAATAATACAAAATTTTATTATTTACCTACTGCAATATATCCGTTTTAACTGTTTATAATGTAATTCCTGCTAAAAAACAGAAAATTGTTGATACCAATTTCTCTCGGTGTAAATTATGCAAATTATTATTAACGAAGTAGGGAAAAAAACTTGTTCGTCATTCGCTAGCTTTTCAATTTGTAAAAAGTTACGCGCAGTATCGGGAATAATGAGAAAGGAACTAAAAAATTTACTTGTTACGCGAAAACGGTTAAGAATCAAAGGATTTTTTTTTCATAAAGTCTGATTAATATCAATTGCTGTGACACATCGCGGTGGAAAAAGTGAATTATAATATCGAATGAAAAAATGGCGCTGAAAATATAATGCATAAAATTGCAGCTGTCAATATCCGCTGCACCTTTCCGCGATGGTTATTCCGATTACAGCGAAGTGCGTAATTACGTACGTAGAAATGGGTGCGATTAAATTTCTCGATCTTTTCGTTCGAGGGAGTGTTTTCACTTTCCTTTCTTATGAGATTTGATTGTAACGCGATTAAAAAATAACACGTTTTAATATGTACTTTACTAATCAAAGGCAAGCAGCAGTAAAAATGCAAAAAAAATTTCTACGATTCCTCAAAGTTTTTGCTGTGGAGGACAAACAACCAAATTTGGTATTAAATACACGTATCTTTACAATGTTGTAAATAATTTTTAACTAAATTTTCAGTATAAACTACTGATGTGCTTTCGTTGGTTTTTTATACATTTAAAATTGCCTTTTGGCACAATGAATGATACCAAATTTTGTTGTACAAGAAAAATTTAAAACTACTTCGAACACTTCATTAGTAATTAAAATTGCACGCCAGAAAATGTGAAATAATTACATCACGTTTGAAGCAATAAAAAATTAGCGTTCTCTATTTTACAATTAATGAGTAAATTATTACATATTCTAATTGTACAGTTATACTGTGTCGTTACAAGTTGAATACATTTCAATCATGAAATATATTTAAATAAAAAATAAAGTCGTATATAGTGTCATTCTCTATATTAATTTCACATTCATTCTTTCTTTAAATGTAATATTTAATATATTCGCACTATTTAATTCACACTATTATTTTATCAACAAAAAGTATTATTAAATAAATTTCTCTTATAACAGGTTCTAGAATAATGCAAAGAATTTATTTTTGGAGTAAACGTAGCTCTTGGCGATGTTCATTTTTTATACGCAACTGATGATCAGATAAACGATTTGATTATAATATTTCACAAATTCTCGTTATTTGCATTGCTTTGAACTCGTGCAACCTCAAAATGAAAACTTTGTATTTTATTGTTGTTTTTACTTGACAACACAAAACACACGTTTGCCTTCTTAAGAAATCTTTTAACGAAAGAAAGCGTAAGTTACGTGTTTGATAAAAGAATAGCTACATTTGTTATATAGCTTATTACCTTTTAAGAGCGCACAGTTTTAACGCAATTAAATTGAAAGAAAGACAAAAATGCGCGATTATTTTTTTTTAATCGAATTACATCATTCTTGGATTATTAATTACGCAAAGTAATTTACTAAATTTCCCCGCGTAATTAGAAATATAGAATTATCAGAAACAAATGTTTTACATAAGAGAACTGAGACATAACATTACATGAATCCAATCTGTCTTCATCACTTTAATTTCCTGGATTTATGTATTTCTTACAAGCACGTGCAAACCTACCCTAGTAAAAATCTGATGAGGCGTGCCACATGATAAGTGTGGTCATTATAGGGATTTTCTGTGGCATACATTATAAGAGGATACCAGATTAAAGCCATATCAGAGCCTAACGTGGTATTCTGAGTAGGCGGCAATGAGTGTGTAACGGTGGGCTTCTTTATGGTCCTGATAAGGCACGCCACTTAAGCGGCATGCCATCTCGGGGCCTCACCAAGTTTTATTTACAAGGCTCCGATTATATAGACTGATCAGGGCATAATCAGTATACCATTCGTAAACCACATTTAAAAATGGA
>JABFPN010000510.1:0-44958 GCA_022817305.1 Leptoteleia sp. ZL-2020
CACTAGGTACACAGTGCGTGACGATGCTGGCTAGTAACTGGTTAGTTTTTCATGCTAGTAACTGGGCAGAGACCAGTAAAATCTGGCCAGTTCCAAGCATAAAACTAGGCCAAATTTTTACTTGGGTACTTGTTATGTACCGTAGTTTGTGTAATGTGTAATTCAAATGTGCGATGAGTAACATTTTCGGTCATCGTAACTATAAAAATAAAGTTGGTTTCAGAATCAATTATAGTGCAGTTCACTTTGAGAATAGTTGTTGATACTATAGTTTGCAGTTACTACTAGGCTTTGTTCTACAATGTTCTACAAATCTTCAGTACTGGTACAGTACTGTTACCAGAATTACCATTATTGGTAAATTTGTTTACCAGTACAGTGACGGAAACTATGGCGTTGATATTTTGCCTGGCATGTCTTGCATCTGATTATGTTCTGTTTTTGTTAATAACCAAGCTCAAACCAGTACGGGTCCATATCCGTTTACCAAAGTCTGGCTAACAATACTGAACCAAAATAGGCCTCGTAGGTCGACTCTGGCTATTTCAGTCCCGAAGTTCTACTGTTCGAACACTTCTTTCAAATTTATTATAAAAATTGCATATTTATTGCATATGATCTTCATATCTAATGAATCTTTGCCATAGTAACCTGAGAACATGGAAACAAAATTGCACATAATAATTATATATAATATACTGAGATGTAAAATATATATTCGAACGTGTTTGAACACGTTCATTAACAGGCCAAGTTGCTACAACTGTAACACAATTGTATTTTGAATTACGATAATTAATCATGTGGAAAATATAAAATTCTAATTCTGCTTACTCTGTAAATTTGATACTAAATATAATGAATCCCAGGCCAAAGTCGCTGATAACGCGACTAAATTTAACAATACGTCAGTTCTTTAATTTTTGTACGTTTGATACATTCTTTTTAAAAATTAATATACATGCAAAACTAGAGCAGAGTTTTGCAACGCATGGCAATTGTGCCATAAAAACCTCGGAGGTGCGCTAAACGAGGCAAGGAAGTATGCCACTGAAATGCACCGACGCATTTCCCATAAAAATAGTCTACAACTAATTATTCCCCACACGTATTTCAAATAAATTTCCATTAAGAAACAATTAACATATACTTTTTCTATGCAAATGTAAAAAAAAAAAAGTACGCGGTTTACTCTAGCCGCGGGTGAACTTCCGATAACAGAAAAATAATGTAAGAGCGTGCTATCGAGCGTTGCGATAAGCGCAGTTCAATTTATAATAGTCGTTCCACGCAAGCTCCTCGGACATATCTTAGTATGCGTTTGATGTCTCATTTGATATGCCCCGGCAAAGGGACTTTTTCGAATGTAAGAAAACAATCCAGACAGTATGCCAGTCACGCTGCGCGTGTTTTGGCGCCCGAATATTTAGCACCGTTGCGGACAGCCGGGGCATTCTTTCGATTTGCGGACAGCTTTTGTCGAAAATCGTTATCAAGATTTATCAAATCTTTTGTTGGGGTTGCCGCCCTTGCGATTAATTTCGGAATCGCGGTTGAGTTTTGGTGAAATAAATGCGAAAGTGTAATTTAAGGACAATTCAGTTTTAACGTTCATTTTCGATGAAGATTAACGGTTAATCGATACGAAACAATAAAATATACGGACATTCGAACACGACATGCGCTTGTTTACGTGCTTTGTGTGTTAACTTGCGTAGAATTATCCTCAAAACACTTGGGCAGTATTTCATATGGTTGAGTAAAGTGTAGAAATAAATTGCATCCTTCCATTTTTTAGCATTTGATTATTCAGATGAAAGATGGATTAAGGGCTAATTGGATAACAAACCAACGGGGTGTTTAGACTGACGTGTTGATTAAATGCAAAATTAATGCACACATTTTATATTAGAAATTATGAAAAATGAAATTAGTCGTTTATTAGAAGGAGCTGACCCTTCGGTCAATTGTTCGTATTATAATAAGTCATTGATACAGTGAAATCTAAACTTTATTAATTCCGAGAGGAAAAATTATTTGGTATGTAGTCCGGATGGTAACTGCCAAATTATATCCGGACAATATCTAGATTAATTTTTGCCACGCGGGAAGTGCAATAAAAGAAGTTGGTTGAAAATTAAAGTGCATTACGTTAAGAAATATAAATTTTTATCTACGAACTGAGGACGCTATGGTCAAGCTAAGGATAAAAATGAAAAATATTACTTTTGTTAATAAAAGTTAGTTTCGTAGAAGAAAAACATATTAGTTCATGAAGTAGTCTGTCAACATGAATGATGTTTTTTTAAATAATCTAGTTCGTTATTAATTAACAACATTTTCCATTAAACTGAGGTAAAATTAAACCCGAAATTTACACAATACTACTATAATATTTGCCTAAAGTTAATTTAATCATATTTGCCATTTTAACATATGGCATGTTAATTCACAAATTCTCTGCTTATAAGAAGATTTCTCTCATAGTGTATATGCATCTTATCATGATATACGGGATTATATTTCACTTAAAATTATATTCGAACATATTTATATGTTTGAAATTCTAATAGCTAACCAGAGTCATTTTTTCCTGTTTTACATTTAAACGTTTAATAGTTATACCAAATAATCACAATAAAATGTGGCTAGGTAAATAAAATTTTACAAAACTTTACCGCAAATTCAGCCATACGATCCGTGACTTTCGTCGATATACCGTGGAAAGGCTAATGGCGTGGCATTAAAATTTACTTCTACACCCTCCTTTTGAGCAAAAACTAAAACTGCCTACCTCAAATAATTCAATTTCAGTTATACCCTACCCTTTTTCATCGACTCGTCATCACTTTATATAAAGTCCCTCTAATCGGTCAAACTCCGGCGCTTACTTTGAATAGACTACTTTTCATCGGTCTACTACCGACCGGTCAAATGACATTAATCAATCAACATGCATTTAAATACACTTTAAATGAACCTAGCGGACTCGGCGGCGGTCGCCACAATTCTGACAAAGTCCGTATCTGAAATGCCCCGTGAAGGTCGTCAAAATTGCAATTCATCGTGGCAAAGAGGGCGCCGAGTTTTGCCCGGAGCCCGGGGCGAATGCAAATCGTGCGCATAATACGCTCGGGTGACGTGAGGCAGCTTGAATGAAAAGTTGAGTATTATTGTCGGGGGAAGTAATCCGGTTAATTGTAGTCGCGCGATCATCTCTTATGAATTTGTCCTTCCGGCTGTCAAGAGGCGGACCCGACGACGTAGCAGACATCGTCGCGACCTCTCGACGTTTCCTCCACGGCAAAAGCATAAAGATATTTCATTCATGGCGCTGCTGAATGAGCGACGGAGAGCCGCTCCGCCGGATAGACGACGTCCAACTATTTACTACGGGGGCGCGCGACAATGCAACGGCCTGTGGTCATGTCATGACGCATTACCGCGCACAAAGGAGACGCACGCACACGTCGCTACGGCGGCGTAACAACGGACCGTTAACTCCGACCATTTTTCCGCCACCACGCGCGCCCCCAAAGCAAAACCGAACGTCAACTTTATTGACATCCAAAGTTAACCGCGGCGTTAAAATTGCCTCATATATTATTTATATCAGTTGAATTAACCCTTCTTTTTTTCTTATACGAGGATACGTTTTATTGAATGGTGACCGAATGAAGTGAATGAAAAGTGATGGACAAGTTTCATTTTTTGATTTTGATTGTTCATTTATGTGTAAGGAGGAACATATAAAATTACTGTACTACAAGTACATATTTTGGTAACTTAACAATATCGAAAGAATGATAAAAGTTTTTACAATTATAGAAGAAATGTTCTTAATAAGCGTAATAAATTCTATGATTTATTAATAAACTTCAGGTTGTACTTTATTCTTTAAGAATAGAACTATTAATATGAATTTTACGTTAGCATTATCATACATTTCCTTCAAGAAAAATAGTTACTCTCTTTTTTGTTACGATAAAAATAGTTGACACCTTTTTTGTTACGACGAAAATAGATATCCCTTTATTTGTGAGGGCCATCGATATGTTAATAAATATGTATGAAATATTTCGAAGCCGGCTTTTAAAAAATGATTTTAAATTGAACGGAGCATATGTTGTGTTAAAACAAAGCACGATCGTCATCGTTTGATAACGAAAACTTGCGAAAATGATCAACTAGTGGATACCGTAAAGAAAAGTTATGGTTCGATTTCTTAACAATCTACAAACTATTGGTAAAATATCGTGAATTTATATATACTGTTTATTAGTATATTATATATACTGTTTAGTAAAATGAAGAAATTAAATAAACATCGACTTTAGATTATTGAAGCAAGAATGGTTTTTTTCTTAGTGCATAAGTGCTTTGCATTTTTCGAATCGATAATATATAAAATAGAAAGTATAAAATTTGAATTCTTATTTTGCAGTCTTTTCTTTCTATTTGTTTTCGAAAATGCAGGATAGTTTGTAGCACAGTGGTAACATTATGGATTAGAAAACAAACACACTGATTTGCAAATACACCAAATAAGTTTTAAAGCTTTACAATTTCATACTCAATTTCCTGATTTGAATTTAACTAAGGAATAAATGTAATTATTTAACATTACATCGCTCTGTTAACTTTTCTATTACAATACTTCATCAATTACTTTTCAAGCATATATTAATTACCAGTAACTTCATTTTTCTGTTTTTGCTCATTATTTCTCTTTGAAAAATTTTCCCCGGTTATAAATCTTTCATTATTTTTTTACGTAATATTATTCATTCATCGTGCAAATACCATTTTTAATTACAAAGTAATACACTGAGAAAAATGAAATAGTATATTTATCAATAAATTTTGGGGTATTGAACCTATATGTACTCTGTAGGTGTAACTGTAATAATTTATGGGAAAACTAAGTATATGTAATGCATACAGTTCTATAAACATAGAATACTATACAATGTGTATAGAAAAAATTCCAAAAAATTATAAGTGATACACATACAAAGAACGTATAGGTTCAGTATTCCAGGATTTATTGCTAAATATGCTATTTATTTTTCTCGGTGTAATAATCTTATATAAAGGATAAAGCAATTGAAAAGTCAATTAATTATTTTTATAAACTTTGCAAAAACCTTACGTAAACAAATTTTATTTTCTCTCCAGTGTCATTATTAATTTCCTAATGTTAACATTTTAATATACATTTATTTATTTTTAAAGACAATCACAATTTGAATTCAACTTTTGATGTATAATTTTGATTATTCTGTGCAATCTGTATTTTAAAGGAAAATATGAGTTCAAATGTTTAACGAAGATCAAAGACTGATTAAGTTGCCGAAATAAAGATACCATATTTTTTAGATAAACGAAAGTATCTTCAGATTAACTTAATAGAAACTATCGCAGCTTTTACCGTAAATAATTTATTTCGGTGGCCCTGTTACAATTTATAGTTACGTGGAGCAGAATATACATGACTTCATTACCTTCATACATAAAATTGTACAAAAATATGGATGCGTTCGTAAGTTACCATAACGCAATTTTATTTGTCGAAATAATTTTGCCAACATGTTCATTACGTAAGGATGAAAAATTGTTATACAAATTAGAACGTTTCAAAAAAAAATAACAAATACTTTTAGTAAACGAATATTCTTGTACAAAATTTAGTAAAAATTTATTGCTCAAAGATGGACGTAATTTATATTTAATGGATAATTATTTACAATTAAAATTACAAAAAATCAACAAATTCACAAGTTAATTAAATATTCGAATCATTAAATGAATTAATTTTTTAAAGTTATATTTGAATGAATTGTTTCCAAATAAATATTTTCAAATTTTAATTGATAGGTTACACTATAATTAAATTGTAATCCAAATATAAAAATTTAACATAATAGACGAGAGAAACATTTAATGAATGTTGTAAATTATGTAAATTCTCTAAACATTAATTTTCAATTTTTCAAGCTGCCAAACTTTTCGATGTGTAAATTAATTTTTGAACATAATACGAAGTAATACTTAATTTCCTCCAAATTTATACAATAAATGTTGCATAGATGAAATTACTATTTAAAATAAGAATCGACAACGTATATTTATAGTTTACCACGCGTTTTTTCCGGCCATGCGCAAACAATCGCTGGCACGGCATTTGCTCGGATAGTTAAGCATCATTGAGAGCCCTGCAAAAGCCCACTAGTGACGCAATCATAGTCCAAAAGACCGCGCAAGGGCTGAATGAACTTGGCTTAGATAATGGAGTGACCTTGTTGTGGGTGCTTGGACACTTTGAAGGGCCAGGAAATGAGATGATTGATAAACGCGCCAGACAGGGAACCGAAATGGAAGAGAGCAATATCTTTCGCACAATGGGCACACCTTTTGCGGTCGGTAAAGCATTAAAGAATACTCCAAAGGAACCAATCTTGAAAGATGGTATACCCGAGATAGGGTTCTTCATTGCCTAACTATTGTTCGATAAAAAAATAAGTACAACATAGCCCGAACACTGCTCAACATTAGCAGGAAAAATTCGAGGATGTTAATTGGACCTTTCACAAGCCATACATAACGTAAAATTCTCTAACTTGGAATGAGTAAAAAAACAATATTCCAATGTTAAATTGCAAAAATTTTTTTTTTTTGTTTTTAACCTTGTTTGCATAAACTAGCATTGGTTAATCCAAACTTTATATAAAGAATAGATGTAATCAGCTTACTAGAACCTATAAGAAACATAAACAAGTAAATCTCCTCGATTGTCGTTTTAAAATAGTACAATGTTTTGATAGATATACGTTTTCAAAATATCAAACAGTTAAAATCTAAAAAAGGAAAACATAAAGTACACTGAAAATGTTTATTTTCTGTTTAATATAAACATTTTGATGCGAAGCAAAATAAGAGATAGTCATTGGCAATGTTAGAAATGTTCAAATTATCATTTTCAGTCACTTTTGAATCCATTCTTAAAATAAACTAATACTGTGTAATTAATTTTGTTTAAAGTATATTTCATAACGTATATAAATTATTTTGACAAAACGGTTTGATCACTCACACTCCAGGAGGAATTAATTGGTGTTTTGCAGTTAAACATAAATAATAAATAATGAAAAGACAAGATTTCAAAAAAAGCGCAACGAATTGGAATCGAAGACAATAAATTCAGGGCGACAAAACCCGAACACAGAACGGCGACATTTTCGCTCGCAAATCATAATCTCTTTCTTCGTTTGCGCGCAGTGCATTAATGTTTTTGGCTGATGAAAAATGAAGCGTCGCCTGTCGAGTCCCGGAATAATGAGAGCGGCGCTTTATTTTTTTTTATTTTCTTTTTTTTCCTTTTACTTTTCGCACCTCCGAAAATTTCATTAACCCGATACTTCAAACCGCAGATGTTATTAAGGAGTAATTGAGTTTGCGGGGCAAAAAAACGTCCACGTCCTTTTCCCCCGATCACATTCAATTAGCCCTTTCTTTGAATGTTAAATGAAATCGTACAATTGCATTAGCATTGTTCGCGCTTCACGTTTGTATTATTAAACGCGGCGCTCAGTGTCGCCCGGATCGCGCGGACACAAACCACGTTGTAATGTTTCATTATTGCAAATGAAAGGATAAAGTTTCACGAAAGAAATTAGCCGCCGCGAAGAAAAATTTCGCGCGACGGGAAGGAGAGGAGAGAGAAAAAAAAATAAAGAAGGCGAGAACAAGGACGCGGTTGATCTGTATTTTTTATGAGCGACCCCATCAAATATTAGCGCCTCGTTCGAAATTTCAACAAAGTTCTTGTGTATATTTTAATGTCCCAGAAAATGCAGAGTTAATATTAATCAATATAAAGATAAAGGGTTAAGACGTGATGCATATTAATGAACTAAAAGATTAATAGATCGTTTTTTATTGTGTGATTTTTTTTCTTAATTTGGCGTTGAAATATTTTGTATAAAGAAAAAGAAAGTAAGAAAACAATTAGTGTTTTATCTAAAAGTTACCACAAAGTACATACTGCTTATGACAAACTCATTATACAATATTTATTTATTATAAAAGATAACGTTTAAAAAATTAACGCTTAAAATATATTTTTCCACATCAAATCTGACGTGTAATCTTAGCAATAAATAAATTAATTCAACAATCTACTTCGTTTAATTAACAAATCCTCAATGTAATTTCGTTATTAACAATCGATCGTTGGTTATTCGCGAATCAAATAACCACCCGAAGTGAAGACAAAATGAAATTAAATCCAAAGCATTTTCATTTCGCGAGATAAATATTTATCAGGCATTTAAGCGCGGTCGAATAACACGATAAATTGATTTAATTAATATGACTGATTAATAAAGTAATTACCGACGATAATCACTTTATTCCCGCGAAGAATTGAATTATGCTGCCAAACAGAGAGAAAGAGTTAGGGTGGGAGGGATTGAGAGAGAGAGAAAATGGTTCGAGACAGAGCGGAAAGTACGTTTGAGTGAGCGCAATTGTCAATGAATCGAATGCTTCTTTTAGACGAGGGTTCACTTCCGACTCGGGTTTATCTGATTTGTTGTGCGAGTTTGATTTTTGTTGTACGTTTCGAGGGAAAAAAAACCGCGCACGTGTGACTTTGTGAGTTCTTCAAAATTATGACGAAGAGGCGGGGTGGCTGGGGCGGAGGGGGGCAGGGGAAGTCACGAGCCATCAAATGGCGAACAAATATAACGCGCATGTAAGTCACATGTTCAATAACTCGAAGCATTGTGCGGCACAATCAACACCTGGATGTAGTTGAAATTACGCAGTAGACTGCTTTTTATTCAAACGGCCTCTACGGCGTAAAAGGGGGATTTCATATCTACCCACGCGGCAGATTTGCCTTCAAATATTACATTAATAGTAGTCCGGTTTAATTCTTCCCTACGACGTCGAATTATTGAAGTCGTTTCATGGGAACAATTTGATAAACGCAGGCATAATTCTAGGCCGTTTTCTCTTATTAATTATTTCGTTAAAATTATTTCAAAGTTGGCGATTTCAATGGTGCCCGAATATTGTTCGTAGCGTTGCAATTGTAAAAATGGATATTTCAATCAATTACTTTTTTTGTATTTAAATATTACTCGTAATGAGAAATAGTTGAAATGTAAAAGTTATTATCCATTGTGCCATATATGATATAGCGTTTAGATATTATTAATTAAATGATATTTTAATTATTAATATAGACTGTAAGATAATAAAGTTATATTTTAATTTATTTCCCAATATATTTTATAAAATAATTCAAGTTAAGATTTAACTTTAATTCTATATCGAGAAAAATAGTTATTTTAACCAAACATTAAATTAATGTGACTAAAATTGTATAATTATCATAATAATTAACTATAAATAGTTAATATTACTATGTTCTTTTTGCTGAGTATAATTTTATAAAAATGTTTGATAAAAAAGTAGGACTAAAACTTTTAGTTTTTATATCCCTATATATATATATATATACGTGGAGTGAGAGTAGGACTGCGCAGATTCATTGACCGTTTTGCCGCATCTTCTGCCACTGTGGCCCAACTGTGGCTTCTGTTCGAATCCCACAAATCGGTCAAAATGGCTGAATATTTGGCTTAGTGTTTTTAACTTCACCGTACTGTGGTGGTATATATAACCAACCGTATTTATCAAAGCAATTATCTTCTAGTTATATCATTTCACTGAAGGGAAATCAAATCAATAATATTTACAATACCGAGGCAATGTTTGAAGATCTTATATTTGCTTGATTTTAATATAAAATAACATTATAATGCGATGTTGATTCATGTTTTCCAAATAATTGCTCTGCAGCTACGTTATTGTCTTGAATAAATACCAGCTCGCTATTATTTCCGGTGACACTACATTTTAAACATTACCTCGAAAGTACAAAAACAAAATAAATTTTATTAGACTATAAAATATCAAATGATACAATCCCTTCATGAGAAAAGAAGCCGGGACAATAAAATTGTTATATTTCATGCGAGAAATCATTTATTATATGAGCCCATTTCAGCAGCATTGACTGCGCATTGTCGTTGTCCAAATTTGCTCGCAAATTGCGTTATCTGCAACAAAAAGCAACGGATTAAATAAAGCGGCCAACAAAATAATAATCGCGGATCAATAGAAGGGCACATTTCATATACTGTAACAATAATCATAAATGTGAATAGATTCGGAATAAATCGTCCAAACAAATGTTCTATTCATAATAAATCAATTGCGAGGGAGATGAATGTTAAAGCGGTAACTTACAATTGTATATATTGTCGTAACTTCGACTCCGTTATAAAATGGCTGAAATTTATCACAAAGGACTTGGTATTGATTCGCGTTTAAGTTGCTCGGTAAAAGAAAAGGAGTTCTGTTGAAAGAATTAAACATTCAAAGAATAAATTTACGTCGTTTACAAAAAGTCAGCGCAGGTTAATTTGGTCATATTAAACGTAACAAAAAATATCTATAAATGTCGAAAATGTTCAATATAAAAGTTATCATTATTATTATTATTATCATATTTGTATTATTATTATTATAATTAAATTGAAGGAAAAGTTAGTTTTTATATTTAAACAAACTTTTCGTTTAAAGATCGATTAAGGTAAGGGTCGATCTCACGATTTCGATAATTTATATCGATGTAAAAAGAAAAATTCATCGTCCCGTTGATTGGAATCTCGCGACCAATTTGAATTCATTCAATTGTATTATAATTTAATTGGCCGTGGAAATAATTATTGTATTTCTGTGTTACAGGTAAGCGGCGACGGACGAACTATTTGGCGTTGCTTTACGGTTCGGGTGAGTGCGTAATACAAATGGTTATACAACTAAACAGATAATTGGGTTATTTATTTTGAATCGAGCACGTTACTTTGCGCGTTCGTAGTAAGCAGCTCCAATAAACGATTGCTTTGTCTTCGAGCGATCCCTTAAATGTACTCGAAACTGAAATGGCTCGCAATTCGTCAAAAGTTCAAGTCAGTCTATACGTTTACTGATATATTACCGGGAAGATGTGCTTAGATCGACGTAGTTAAATGGATACGTCTGATCAAATGATTGAATTTATATTATTAAAGTGACGTGTAATTAAGTACTTTAATTAATTTCAAAAGAAAGAACTTTACTTAAAGAAAAATGTTCACAGACAAATAGAGATTTTGTGCTGCAATATTATGGAGCATACCTAAAAGTAAAAATGTTCTATAAATGTTAGTAAAATATATCAGAAGAAAAGCACTATTCGGGATGACTGGTAAGCATTAAAAATTGTGATTTCGTTTAACAGATGGCGTGGTTAACCGAAATGATAAGATGCTTGACTTATAACTCGTAGATCGTGAATACAATCCTTGATTTTATTAATTCTTTTTATTAGAAAACTTTAAAATTTTTAAACATTTTAAAAAATCTTTAGCTTTATATATACGTGGCCTCGCGTTTTTGACTTTACTGCATTATGGCGAAACCTGTAGAAATCACGACAAAACCTGCGGTTATCTGTGGCAAACTCCGCGGTAGTTGAGTTCTGCAGTTTAAGCCCCGGTACTTTTTTCCGCGCGAGAAGTTAATTTAAATAAATTCCTTGGTTTTCTATCGTCAGCAGCGACATTTGCTTGTAAAGCATTTCTTTCCAACCACACATATTGCATGCTTTCTAGGCACACGTTTACGAAATGATTCCCATTTTTTAAACGTTGAATTGTATCCGTCATGTTTACAAGCAACTTTGAATAATAGGTCATTTTCGTGAAATCGCAAAATATGTTTCAAAAGCAATGCAGGAGTTTGTGCAACGTAGCTGCATATTCGGTAGTGATTTTCATCCATTATGAATACACCGTTTGAACTGTCACGTTTTTGCAGTCATATTTCCTCAGTTACATAAACTTATTTAAAACTTTAACACAGTCAAGTACACTTAAACAAAATAGAACAACAAAGATTCAGTTATTTAATATCAGAACAACTGAGATTTATAAAATCTGGGACAAAAAGATAGACTGAAAAAAATTATATAGTAACTTGTGCACTTATGACAGAATTTATCCACATATGATTCATATGTCCCCGGGTTATCAAAAATCTGTTAAGTTTTCTTTTGTAATTTTTCTCAATGCACTTAAATTCCATAAATGTCCGTTACAATGTTGTTTCTAAAAACTTCTAACCCGCCAACGACCGTTGTTCAGTTCACGAAATTTCCTTGGTACCTGAAAAAAAAAAACACGCGCTTAATCTAAAGCGCCGCACTAATTGTAACGTGACTTTTGCGCATTGATCGCAGGCGGTGCATGAGGAATGCGTTTCCCCGTTATTTTTGCGCCGCCGCGTATAATTTCTTCAATTCATTATGGCGAGCGTTATCATATCAAAGGCGCGCCGAGTTTTGAATGTGAGTTCGCAAAATCGGTTGGATTCCCCATTTAGCGTGTTCGATGCCCGCGCGCCCGAACAGGCCGACTCGTTAGCGCGATTTCGAATACGGAAACTGTATATATAACGTCGCGGTTATTCAAGTTCGCTCGTCGACGTCGCCGTCTTGATCCTGATGCACCCCGCTGGCACACCTACTTGTCTTAATTGGTATCAGCTTCCTGCACAACCACTCGGCACGTCACAAATGAAAGGGAGCACTCGCAGAAGGGGCGCGCTGCGCCACCCACCAACGCGATGCATTTATGTATAGCGGCGTTGTATTATTCGCGAGATGCCATTCCGTATCACGCTGGTGCGGATTTACCTCCCCCCGTCGGCAGACAGGATGTATCCATTTTGCGTCCTTCTTTCAGCGCTCGCGTGTCGGAAATTACGTCTGATTAATTCGCGCGCAGATAATATTTATTTCAACTTCTGATGCCATCCATCTTGGTTTCCGCGTGCGCGCTCTTCCGTCCCAGGAATTAATCTCTCAACGATTAGGTAAATGCCGAAGGCTTGCATTTTTCCGAACGAATAGTTTTTCAATTTCGCCGGTATTTCGGGGTTTTCGGATGAAACGCGCAGAATTCCAGCGAAAAGTATCGGTAGAGATTTTTTGTCCCACCAAAAATTTTTACATACTGAGGTGAGGGTAGGGAGGGTGTGTTGTAAGGTAATGAAAAGATTGATAGGGATGCGATTTAAGTTATATAATAATTGATAAAAAAAAGTAAAAAGAAAAATGTCATTTACTAATTTATTAATATTTATTAATATCATTATTAATGAGTTCTTATCAGGAAAGGAGAATTCTTATCATAAAAGTTAAAGAACTAAGAAATCCGATCGTCAATTTTTCCCAATACACACTGCAACCTTACCAAAATTATCTGCATCATACATCCATGCTTTTCGTATGCAATTTGTCTATTTCATTTCAACGCCTCTACTCTTCTCACTTACACCCTTCATCTCCAACTATCAAACATGATTTCGTGCCGTCCATGTCAGTCTCGACATCCCTCTGCATTAAATATTCGCAATTCATTTTTGAATTCGCTCGGAATCCCATTTTAAGGAACTTCCACCAAAAGGAGACGTGTTTACGGACGAATTCATCGGGTATCTGATTTCGATACTTCCTCCCAACCCACCCCAACCTCGTCTCGCTCTCCATCGTTTAATATAAAAAATAAATGGAAAATCAAAAAGTATTGCTGTTGAATAAAATATCGGTTATCCTTTTACAAATTCGCAGACACCGCGCGAGGGAGCGAACTCACGGTTAAGAGGGAGGATGAGTGAAACGGCTGGTGGAAAGTGAAAGGACGGCGGTGAAGAGTGAGAGGGAAATAAAATAGGAGTGAGGAGGCATTCGCGAGTGAGACGCGGGATATAAGGGAGCGAGAGGGTGGCATGAAAAGAAGAGAAGTGAAATATTGATCAGAGTTGGGTATTAATGCGTAATTCTCGCAACACCTTATATGCCGGGAAGGGTTGCGATGACGCGAGTGCGAGACGGGGTGGATGGAAGGGGGAGGGGGGATCTTATTTTTGTTCTCCGCGGCGCATGTTCTCACTAAAATTGCCACCCTGCTTTTATGACGGGGAAACCGACTGTCAGGGGATTCGGAGTGGCGAAGCAGAAAGAGATCCGGTGACAGTCTCTCCGCGCTACTTTTTCGAGGGGCTTGAAAACTCACCGAAAACTGCATCGCGAGACAGCGCGCCTCCGCGTAAACATTTCGCGGCGCGGATATTGCGTGGCATAAATTTTACGCGTCAACGGAAACGAATTTCGCGTTTTGGAAGAAAGTCTCGGGGCCCTGTAAAAGAAAAAGAAAAAAAAAGAAAAAGAAAAACACAAGCCGCTGATCTTTTCGTCGCGCGCAAACTTCCTTTTGTTTATCGGCCGGAGAAAACTTGGGGAGGAAAAGCGTCGGGAGAATTGTCTTGTTATAATAACCGTTTCGGTTGCGAATATGCCACGTCCATAAACAAGCGTTTTCCAGCCACACTTACGGTTATGGCGGCAAACAAATTTATAAGATTAAAGAATAGAACATTTACTGTAATAGAAGTTGTAAACAGGCGTGGTTGAGGGCTTTTCCATTTTTACTTCTCCCGTATGATCTTTGCAAAACAAACAGACGTTATTTATTTGCCCTTTGTTCGGCGCGAAAGAAGAATTGAAATCGAGTTACGTGGGAAGCTTATTGAAATTTTACGTGTTTTATCGTGCGAATTGTGGAATGCGTATTGTTGAAATTAAGAAATTCGATGAGACTTCAAGGTTGAAAATGTGATTATAAAATTTGTATTATGTCAGATTGAATCTTTGAACTTGGAAAATTATTTTCAATCGCCTCAATGTTGACGGGAACTTCAGTATCTCTATGAATATCCAATCGGCTTTTCTCGGCGTCATCCTTCATGTGTATTTACGTAGCGATGAAAAAAACATGATCACCAACTTTGATATTTTCGTAAAATAAAAGATACCGAGTCAACCTCATCTCCGCTCGCTCTCGTTTTTCTTTTTCGAAAATTTCCTGTGTCAGACTTCCTGGAATTAGGTGGCGAATATTTCCATTCAGGAATTTGCATATTCGCCGCGTCGACAAAATCACGAAGCGTTATAAAGAAGCGTGAAGTTACTTATAGAAAGTTACTAATTATAAAATGTTGATCAAACAGAAAGCGAATTACCTATCATTTTGCAGTTTATATATTAATCTAGTTAGCGTTATCGGCGATAAACAGCACTTTCAATTACGAACAGATGTAAAAATTAATTTCTTTCAATACGAAAGAGAGAGAGAAGTTGCTTATCAACTCCTTATCGGAGATTTATGCAATTTCCAGTGAAATAATGTGATTATTTTCATTCTAACTAATTGGCAGATTAATAAATCATCGACACATTTAACAATTAAATATTTCTTATTAAATAAAAATTATTTCAATTTATGATTGAATATTTTAAATTATAATGCATATTTTACGAACTTTTAATTAGCAGATAAGTTGAATCAATATGAAATAAATTGATGAAGCTTTCATTTCTAACGTAAACATCCTGTATCAGGGACACTCGTGGAAAATCACCGAGAAACATAAACTGTTAAAATAACAATTCAAATTACACTATTAAAAAGAAAAAAAATGAAAGAGAATAATTTAGTTGGTTATTGCACTTGGGTAAATGCCTTGAGGGAACACTGAGGGAAAAAATTTTCATATACATTACAAAGAATTTATGTAAAGTTATGATATACTTTATTCTTCAGAAATATTGTCAATATTTAAGTTTAATTTTGCCGAGAGCATAAATTTATTTTAGATCTACTCGTTAGTATCTTGATATAAATGAATTTAATATATGTGATATTTTTAAAGTATAAAGTGTATATCATATATTCAGCAATATTTTTTCTAGATATATCAATTTATTTCTATACATTATAATAAAAATTAAATATATTGTTAAATTGTATAGTAAACTAAATTATCAATTGATAGTAAACAGAAATACTACTTAAAGCTAAAATTTCTGGTTACTTTTAATAATCAAAATATCTGCTAATATGTAGGAATTATATGGTACAAATAAAGGATTTAGTCGTATTCAGCTTGAACTATAATAATCGGAAACCAATTAATTGGGTTCCTATAAACAAAAATCGTACATTATCGAATTTTTTTATTAAAACAATAATTTTAATTTAAGCTAAATTTTATTAATTAACTGGGAACTACGACTAAACATTGTTCTCAGTGTAAGAAAACTCTTAGTCTGAGCAGTTTATTATTTTTTTTTTTTTTTTGTATTATTCCTATGACTATAGCCACGCGTCATCGAAGTCTTCTTATTGACTATTAATTAAAACGAACAATGTAGAGAGATGCGCGCGAGTTTTTCTCCCGCGAGCAAAATTAAAACAAACGTTTGATTAATGCAAATGCGTGTGTGCACAGATATAATAAAGATATATATGGATATGTAAAACGTCCGCGTCGCTTTTGACGCGGAAAGCAGGAGGGCGGGGGGGGGGGATCCTTAAGACGGCGCTTGTAATTTGATCCGAAACTTTGATCAAAGATTCACGGCCATGAGTGAATTAGACGCGCGGATCTGATTAAAGATTCGCCCCGGCGTAGTTCCGAAACTTCGCAGAATGTTCAACTACATTTTCGCGTTAAAATCTTTCTCTTCCCGGGGATGAACTTTATGATTTAAACCATAGTTTTGCCGAATGAATATCCAACGTGTATTCTTGTATTTCACGCCCAACAATGTGAAATTCCTCCTCGAAAATTTCGCGCGAACATTTAATAGGAGTTCATAATTGTTGCTAAAAATGAACCGCGGAGACAGCTTATAATAAAGCAGTTTTTAATTCGCCAAGTCGATTTATTATTTCCCCTTTATTTCTTTCATTCGGGAGACAGAGAGGTTTGGAGTAAAATAAAAAAAGAATGAAAGGAAAAATGTAGGAGATTTTAAGCAAAGTTAGGAGTTTTAAAAATTTCTGTCAATTCAATCTGTTTTTTTAATTATTATTGTTATTCTTGTGATTATTATTGTTGTTATTGTTTTTTTATCTCGGTTTATATACTAAGTGAAAAATGATTACAATCGTGAAGTAACATTTATTTAATAATTACAAATACTTTGCAACGCAAGAATTTTACTTTTATTTTTTATCGTAATTAGAATAAATTTAAGACATCACACATCCTTCAGAAAGGGTGAAAAACACTGAAAAGGGTTTTAAAACCTGTACCGAAATGTTTCAGTTATTTAAGCTGAATTTTCATTTACATGATTTTTGTTTTCATTGCAGTCGGAATTCATGTACGGAATTGTTCGTCGACCCTTGCATAAAGAGCACGACCCCACGTCTTATAGGGGAAGTATTGTGCATTGGGACGCATTGTGCCATGGGATATGCATTTTTTTTTTGTTTTGCAAATAATATTCAAACACAACTTATAATTTTTTTATCCAGTAGATATAAAAGGCAAAAGTATCAACGTAACAGTAATCAAATTATTTATAGCGTCTCGCATAATTTTATTGATTTGCTTTAATAATTTATATAAAGTGACGAAGGAAGATTTGTCAAGCAAAATAAAGTCAGACGTTGGAAAACGTCCTGCTCTCGTAACCTGCGGATTTCCAATTATACGCCAACTTTCTTGTTGATTTCTTTTTAGCACTTTCGTTCATTGTCTTCAATTACCAAACGAGGGACAAACTTTTTCTCAATTTTCTCGGGAGCCGCCTTATAACTGTTCTACGTTATACACAATCAACACAAAGCCCGGGAATTAGACCCTCGTTAGTTCGCGGCATTCAATCGCCGATAGAATGAGTAACCACCGTAATGACGATTTGGTTGGCCTCGGTGAAAAGTTCACGCGTGTCCAATAAAGATTTTGAAAATAAGAAATCTTACCGATATGCCTGGAACTTTAATCAAGTAAAAAGAACTGCAATTTAATACAGGTTTAATCAACGTGTATTAAATTGAGGTGTTCGATATGTTAAATTTTACGATAAACTTTTTTTCGAGAAGGGAAAAAAATGGAGGGAAGTTGGGGCAAAAAAGTGATTGATTGATTGCTTGATTGACTTTAGAGCCTTTTCAACTTGTTATACACTATTCAAGGAACATAAAATTGGTTCATTTTTTCGTAGATTAATAAAACGCATTTTAAAATATAAGGTAAAAAAAAATTTAAATATATCATGAGGGTAAAGGAGTAGGAGAAGAGAGAGAGAGAGAGTTATATATATAGATGAAAAGAGAAAAGTGACACACGGTACGGTCTCTCGTGGATGGCCTTTTTGGGAATTGAATAAAAGCCGAACCCATCACTGCTTTGACAAATTGTTTACGTTGCAATGAATCAAAGTGTTTTAACCGAATACCTCTGCTGTCAAATCGCGCCAGTTAGCTGAAATTTAGGTGGCTTTTTTAATCGAACTTTTTGTTTAGTCCTTTGTGTTAATACTAGTTTAGAAAATATGACGAAAATGATGAAGCGTCACCATGGAGATCAATATTTCCAATTATTTCTGAGATTGTTTTTTAAATGATTTTAGAGAAAGATTGTTTCGAAACAATTATGTTTCAAAGAAAAGTATTATGTTTTAGAAAATGGTAAATAAAAATAAGAATGTATTTTTATAATTAATATGGATTAACGTAATTAATAATAAGAAAATAAAAGAAAATTGAATTTCCTATAGCTTAACTAATTATTATAATAATTTTCAAACATAGTTACATCAAGTTAAATTTGATATCAAAATATATTATATCAAGTTCAAACTAAAGTTGGGAACTAGAGTATTAATTTTGAATTGAAAGTTAATTATTCATTAAATAATTTGGTGCATCTTTTTACATAAATATATTTATCCCATTAATAATTTAAACTTCGATAATTATTAATAAAATTTGTAATTTCTAATGAAATCCAATTTTTACTCATATACCACATCTATACTGAAAAAAAGTGGATTAAAAATTATCTGGGGACAAAAGTCAAACGGCGTTAAAATCAAACAGTAGTGTAAAATTCTGTCTGCCGTATTAATTATAACAAATAAATTATTGGGATATTTCTTATAATAATATTCTAAAGGTACATTCTAAAACTATTCTAATATACCAAAGAAATATTCCATTTATATGTACCCATAAATTGTCATTGGAATATAAGAATTATAATGTTGAAAGAAACTTTTTTTTTCTCCGCGCTGAGCCGAGCGATTAAAAAATAATCATAAGTAATAATACTCTTGAAAGCATCGTCTTATCAAAAGACGAAATCCCATTACTTTTATGTATATGCACGTTTTATTCGCAGACGAAGTAATCCCTTCATGCTAAGCTGAAGGAAAAGTTGCAAGCAGAATTATGCGATCTAAAGCATGTACTATGATTCATTAAAGAATTATACTCGGCGGACAAAGTTCCGGAGCAATCTTCAAACTTGCTTCTTTCCGCGTGTTTATTTCGGCAATTTTGCCCGGCGATGATTAATTTTACAACTGCTTGTAATCGGGGCTCCGCGTTTTTGCAAATCTTGCACGTGCCCCAACTTCTTTCTTTTCGAGTTTCCGTATCGCCGCGTTACCCGCAACATTTACTTATTCCTCATCCCGGGCAGTCAGCAGGGACCTTCTTGCGCGGCAAAGCAATGCGCGAATTAATTTTTGCGTAACTTTGCCGCTAATGGAATAAAAATTCAAGCCGAGTATGGTTAAGTGGAAATTAACATGCAGTGTGCACCGGCCACATTTTAGCGGCAGCGTACAAAAACAGAATTACCTAAAACGCGCGACAAAAATATATCGATCAGTTCCTTCGTCCCTTTTGTACACATTGCGAGAAAGGATTTACGTTGCAAACGTCGAAGTTGAAGGACATTTTAGTTTGCAGTCAAATCAACATAATAATTTGTTCCATTTATTTTTATTCCGCGCTTTACTATTTCAATTTTGGTATATTTGATGGAATTAAAATCACTTGTTTCAAATATAAAGACAAACCTTTAATCTGCACGATAAATTAAAACGTCTTATTTTTCAATATCATTCGACAATGTATTCTTAAGAGCAGAATATAAGAAAACGTTTTATAAAAAATTAACATGATATCGATATAACGTCGACTTATTTCCATAAATTACTCTTTTATATAAATCTGGACGCCTGGCATATTAACGAAGTGATAACGACGCTCTATAACTTCCTATTAAAGATTAGTCACAGCTCACTGGACAATAATAAGATTTAGATCTAACCAAAGCTTTGAGTTGACTCAAGGCAAAGTTTGAGTTGAACTGATTTATTGAGTTTAATATTTTTCCGAGCGAGTAATTGGTTTGCATTTCGTGTATTGATTCGAGCCTCATTGTAATACAGTAGAAGTATAGAAAAATAATAAATAAAAACAAATTATTGCCGAACGTTGAAGATTTAGGAACATTTAAATTCAAGCTCAAGAAATTTCATCAAATATCGCCGCGCGCAATAAACATAATTCCCCGATACATTTTTCGCAGAAATATTCTTCGAAAGTCAACGACAAAGCGCCCGACAGAAATTCGCGGGAGAATTTTTCGAGAAACGTTTCTCGCACTGACCCAACGCGCGGATTTCACAATTTTAATTCAGAATTACCACGGATGCCCCCCCCCCCACGCCACCGCCACCTCCCGAAAACAAATCCGACCAGACAATCAGGCGTTATTTTATTAAGGAATCGATAAAGTTTGGAATTCCTATCAGACCTTTATCAGATTCCGAGGCATGAAGACAGAATATTCATTGTGCCGAACTCGCAGCTGAATGTGCATTAACTGATCAAACCGAAGGCACCAAACTAATTAATTGGTTCGCGCAAAGGCGCGAATTTAATCTTTCGGTAATCGCCGGGGGCGATGCGCAAATTAGCGGGACCGATCCGGCAACTGGTAGGGGGAGGGGGGGCGGGGGGTCGAGATCGCGAGTGAAATATGTTGTCGCGGGAAAAGCAGGAAGGGAAAAAATTGTTGCTCGCAGATTGCGGGTGTAATAAACTTATCTATTCAGCGGAGGACTTTGAGTTTTCGGGGGAGCGCACAACAGTGGAAATATGCAAAGATATAAATATGAAAGCCGTGGAACGCACGATCGATCATAACTCCACCCCCGCGCCCCCTGCTTTTCCATCCCCTCCCCCGCGCACTCGGAGCGACTACTCGTGAAACGGAGAATCGCTGAGTTCGTATCTTCAATCTGAACGTGACAAACTCGAAGCACCTATTCGTGTGCAGCGCCTCGTATATCCGTTATTCAGGAATATTCGTGCCGGTTATTTCAGGACGATGTGCAGATATATAAGTGGAATACGAGGGATCCGATGCCACCGTATGATAAAATGACAATCATTATTGTTATTATTGTATCAAACTGGATGACAAACGTTTCGTCGAGTGCCCCGCGCACAGTTCTCAGCGGACAATTTTATCAGCAACAGTTTTAGATTTTAAAGGCGCAATCAAGGCTGTTGATTATGCCCTTAAAATGAATTGTTATTCGGCGGCATGGCTGGAAACCAATGGAAACATTCAATTATTAATGAAGGAAAAGGCGTTTCATGGGTTAATAAACATTTGCGTTTTGATCATTCGGCGTGTAAATAAAATAAGTGTAATAAAAAGGCATTATGCAATGTAAAAATTAAAACTACCGCTGAAATTGATAAATTCAATTATTTCTGTTATCGCGTTATTATTTATTCGATCATTAATAAAAATGATATCAATTAAGTATAAATATCATAAATATTTATATAATATTTTTCATAATCTTATATCGGGAAAGCAATTTTCATTACCTTTCATCGGCATACATAATTGAGGGACTATAAAAATAATTTTAATAATAATAATTGGATAGTTATTCGTTATCGACGTTTGGAGAAGTCCTTTACCTACGGTAAATTAACTCGAGGACGATTATATGTCGGAAGGTCCTAACAAAGACCGGCTTGAAACGAGTTCATATTGCAGACAAAAATTGGCAAAGCACAGACAAAAGTTTGAATGCACTACATAAATACCGTGGCAACTTAAAGAACAGTCACACAGAATAGTTAATTTCTCCTTACTTACACGACTGCGGCATTCATAAATATGAATTCGAATTTATAGACTAACTTAACAATATTACGTCAGCCAAACAAGTTGAAGTAGAACCCCATTGAACCTTTTTCTCTTTTTCCTTTTTTTTTTATTTTAGAGAACAGAAATGTGCTCGACCGTTCAGTTTCAGATACTCGGCTTTTATCTTTGAACTCGAGTGAGCAACTGAGTTTTATCCCCTTTTCCTTATTTGTGGGTCTTCCATGAAAGAATCATCTTACGTTTTAACCACGATAATTACAAACGTGGTCTATACGTGAGTTAAAATAAAAATCGCATTATGTGAAAGAGAAGATGAGCGTGTAAATACTTGTAATTGATTAGTAAAACTTTTTATGTAGCAAATGACTTCGTGAATTAAAACGCAAGCCTGGATGATCAGCATCAAATCAAATATTCAATACTTAATTATTTATATATATTTGTATTTTTATATATTATACATTATCATATAATTATTAACGCAGTTTATTTTGTATAAATACTTATTTTAGTATCTTTTGTGTTAAACAAGAAGTTATTAAATGCTGAATACTGAACGAACAATGAAATTTTTAAATTGTTGAATTACTAACTACGACAGGTACAAAAGGAATAAACTTTTAAATTACTAAACGAGCAAAATAATTCATTCGTAAGAATTCAAAATAATTAAAAGGTTCGAATGGACACAACAAATGAATAATTTTTGCGAATATTTTCTTCTGAATGGAAAATTCATGGAACGTTAAACAAAGCAAGCAAATTTCAGCCAAACTCATATTCTGTCAGATTTTTGTCATGAATGCGCGTTAATTTATCGCGACTAATCTTACGGACATCAAAATCATTTTGTAACATGTGCACGCGTTTTGCTCAATTAGAGCTCCGTTGAAGCCGAATAATTAGCCATGCAAGCTCTATAATCGAGACCGTGGCTGCGCCACTGATAGCACATGCGTGTATACACGTATATGTTCATGTTCGTGTATGTTAGCCGTGCACTGCAATCGTTGGGAGCAGTATTAGATCAAATGGTTCGCATCACGTGGCACCGTTAAAATAATTGCACAATGCCAGATAGCCATCTGCTACGATTATGTCACTTTTGCTTATAACGCGGGGAAAAATATTTGCGACCTGATAACACGGAGCAATTATTTATTCCCATTATTTATTGTCTATTATTTATCGCGGCTGTTATTTGTTTATTTTTATTTTTTTTTTATTTTTATTGCCTTTTCTTTAATTATAACTGTTATACATATTTATAATTTATTAATATGTATTATCGATTAGTTTGTAATATAAGATGTTCTTTCATATTAATGTGACTCTTAATTTCAAATCTTGTACATTCGAAGCAGAAAAGCTTTTTTTTCCCGGTCAATATTTACCGTGTGACGGGCAGTTATGCTCGGTAACATTTTAATTAAATAAATGATAAATAGGATAGCGAATACAATTACCCCCTCTCTATTCTTACTCGTAAACAAATTAATATATTACACTGTAGGAACATAATTTAATTAAATCATTAATTAATTATCTAGAATACATATCTGTTCTGTTTTCGCGAATTAGTTTGTACAATTCAATATGCATAATAGATGCTATTTTAAAACAATTGCAGTAACACATGCATTCTTCAGATAATAGAAATGGAGAAGATTATTAGAACATTTACATATTATTTAATTATAAGTGAATGTGACATAAATGATATAGTCAGAGAAATTGTATTAGCAATTGCTAATATATTTTAAAATTACTATATTCATACAATGTTTACTTTTTTTTAAATGTTATTATACTGTAAATAATACTGTACATCCATTTTAAAGTTATTATAAATTATAATATCAACTATTAATAAATTTCTCTCAATACAATAACTAATAACTTTAATAGTAATTAAAATATTTGTTCTTTAACAAAAGTATTATTTAAAGAAATAGATAATTCAACAATTGTACAATTATTTTAAACTGAAATTGAATTTTAATTCCAGTCTTTCATTGAAAATAAGGAAGCATTGATAACGATTCGTCTCATTCGTATACTGCCTTCGTTAGCTTATTATCCCAAACTGAAACGACGGAATTTAAATCGAATCGAAAGCAAAACATTCTGTTTAGTATAACAAGGTAAATGATTTATAAACTTGAAATACAACGCGTCGTAATTCGAGTAAGTGTTACCGCGACGAAACAATTACAGTTCGAAATTAAAATGCTAATTGCTCTTACGTTTTCCTTTAATGTTTCGTTTTTATTATTTTTTACTTCCGTTGTGTTTGCTTTCTTTTTTCTGTTTTCCCTGTTTTTCTTTGTCATTGCCCGTGCCATTGATTTACTTTTATTCTTCTTTGATAACGTTCGTTTATTATTATAGTTTCTGTTATTGTTCGTTTTGTTCCCGTACTTCTTTTATTTATTATCCCCCTTTTTTTTCAAACGAAAATAATCGTCTTCCATTTTAACAAGTTGCGAAATCGGGAACTTTGTAAAAATTATAATACTGCCGGTAGGATGCGCCGATGCCAAAGTTTACGTTTACACCGCTCGTTCGGATATTGATATTTTTATTTCGGGGAATGCTAAAAGTCACGTTGTGAATTACATATCATTCGAGTTTGGCTTACATTAAAGTTCAAGTTGTTACTATGCAAATTGCCTCCCTTTCGAACTTAAAAGGCTCCGCACGAGTTGCAAGTTATATGACATTTGAGGATGATTATCTAAATTCAATATGAGATAACTTTCACAGGCACTGTGCTTTGAAATTTTCTTAAATTTATCTTTCAAACATTTCAAGCGTTTTCTGCATCAAGGTAGTTGACTTTCATGATTTATTTAGTGTCACTACGTCGCGGGAACAAGCAATGCGAGAGAAATCGCTTCCTTATACTTTCGGATAAACCGTTAAAAAAATACCAATCAGAAATAATTAACAACAAACGCTTTAACGAGCGACATTTTTAAATCAGCTAATTATCGAACTTGAACGGTAAGAAGATTTTATCACGGTCTTTTAATTGGAAAATGAAATTCTTATAATTAAAATATAAACTGCTAATTGTATTCTTCCCAGAAATCCCTAATAGAAATTTACAGCCGCTTATATTAAAAGACCTAATCCTAATTTCAATTTCACCAAAAAAAAAAAAAAAAACTGCATTAAATTTTCCTTGAATTTTAGCGAATTTCGATGTAAAATTTTACTTTCAATCTCCGCACGGTAACGGTACGAAAAAAAAAAGGGGGGAAGAAAAGAAAAAGCATTAATTACAAGCACCGCAAATATCGTCACGCGTGATAAAAGCACAAATGAAACGTGAAAAATCGCAAGATACCAGCGCCCTCTGGGCGCAGTCGTCACGGCCACGGAGAGTAACGCGAGCATCATTATTATGATGATTATTAATCATAAAAGTCATCGCGAATTTGCTGACTGCTTTTTGCCGCGCCTTTTTCGCGGGAGCTTTGTCTCCGCCTCCTTCGCAGACAGCGCTGCTTCTTTTTGAGGCCCTCGCGTTAGCAATATTTTTGCCGCGTTGCCCGGGCGCGCATTCCAACAAAAGTACACACATTGTCTCCCGGAGCCATTGTTTTAAAGGTCCGACTTTTTGCCAGCACGCATATGGCACCACTCGCCAGGCCTGGGCGTCTTCTAAAGCGCGCGCGCCTCCACCTTTGTGCCGCAATTTTTCACCTAAAACTCGTCCATATGCCATTAATTTGGACGCCATTCAACGGCGTCGCCCCAGGTGTGCCGAGGAACTCTTGACCCCTCGAGCGCTGGCGCGCGCGCGCGCGCGCTCACGCACGCCCGCTCAGTGAAAGCCCGACGTCAGGGGCGCGAACCCACTCGTGTTGCAATAATTAACGTAAGTGCTTTGGATACATTATTGTAACGCGGGGCGGGTTCTTTCCACGGCGATGATATTAATCGCGGGGCATCGAGCCCCGGCCCCGCATTTGAATAACAATCGTAACTTTACACTTATCACGGATTTGAATTACACGCGCGCATTAACCAGTCAAACACTGGTTTCGTCGGCGCACGACATTATTTCCGCGCCTGCCCTCGGTTCGCCATTCAATTCCGAAGCGAGTGAGTCATTTTTACTGCCATTTGTAAATCCCGGCAATAAAATGTAATTGAGGTGGTTCCTTCGGATTGCGCGAGTCCAACGTTTGACGAATCAATTTGAAATTCCGCCCGGGTCGGCCCGTAACGAAGGTGGTTTTTCCATCGATTCGTCAATTGTCGCTGCGCTGTCATTATTAAAATATGTGCAATTAACTGGTAAATGATTAAAAAAAAGAAAACTGCTGATGGGTAAAGGAATATCAATTTTTAATTAAAAGTTTACTCGTTTGGCATTGTACTTGCTGGATATTAGTATAAGGTAAACTAAATTATTAAAATTTAAAAATCAATCTATTACACAAGGACAAGAGTAACAGTATTTTAGTAGGATTATTTTAATAACAAGTAGATTTTCCCACTTAATATTTCGATAAGAATAATTCCGGTTGTTATAAGAATAAAATTCTTATGTTTATTGGATTATGCGTTGATGATGTCATAAATAGTTTTAAATCAAGTATAATTACATTAAAAGATTGCATTCTTATACTACACCGAGAAAAAAAAATACCAATTTTTAATGAAAAGTTTACTACTAACAATTTTAGGACTAATGAAATAAAATTAAACAAAAAAATACATTCATATTATTTATACATACAAATTTATTATTCCGACGACGACAGCTAAACTCGAATTACAAGTGTACTTAAACTACTCGTTCTGCTTTGTACAATGCTGACTACTTAATCACAATACCACAAGTAATTTTTAATTACGTAACTTTCTCTAAGTTTTCAAAGTTTAGTTGTACATTGCTGGAATAGGAAAGCGTTGCTTTTCAACGATCACTCTTGCTATGGTAAAAAAAAAGGTCATAGAATATATTATAACGTTAAAACAAAACACGAGCGATACCTTACGCTCTCAGTTTACCAAGACGAATCGCACTTTACTTCGTCATACTTTTCCCAATGTATATATATCTTAACGGACGGCAGCCCAGTTGTTCGCTAAAATTATTATCAACGATTTCTTCCCGCGATAGCGGCGGCCGACTTTATTTTGAACAAAAACGGCTTTTGTCACGAAAAAGGAAAGCGATCGATAGAAACGGCTAAGGAGACAATTAAAAACTGAAGTTAGATTTGGCATCTTGACGTTTTGTCAGTTGAAAGGAAAGCCCGGCCAAGTGCTCGAGTTCAGTTGGTCTTTGTGCCACGCCGTTGCTTTTAACAAGTAATGACAAGTAATAACGTTGGTTTTACACGAGAACGCGAACAATTACGGCTCGCCCGTAACAAGTCACGGGGACGACTTTACATCGCCTTGTTATTCCACTACTTTATTTGCAAATTGGGAAAAGGCGAGCTCCCGGCCGAGGGACGGAATTTTTCCGACGCGAATCAAACGTTACGCCCGCGCTTTTTAAACGCGCCGTTCCTTCCCCTTCCCCCCCCCCTCCCGCCAACTGCGAGCTTTCCTTAGTCCGCTCCTCGCGTTTCCTCGATCATGTTTTTAAATATATCGCCGTAATGCGCCAAAGCCCGGGCGATGCTGAAAACACGTGTAATCCCGCGGCCGCTTAACAACCGGATTTATCGTTTCAGCATGTAAACCATTAAATGCGAACGAAATGCTGCGACGTAAATCTGCCGAAGGGATACGCAGACAGTCTGGGGAGCCGTTAAAAGGTTGAGGAATCTGTAGAAAAATTGCGACGTTAAATTATCGGTGAAAAATCAATAAGATAATGTCGATGATAAGCAGATGGGATGGGGCAAGTCTGCAACGGAAGCTTCATCAAATGTTGTCGATAAATCTTTTTATGTTGCGGTAGGAGAATAAATAAGTCGTTTGTAATTACGATAAACATGTCGGTTTGAAATAGTGACGGCAAATAAAACGAGGGAAAGCAAGTAGCTGTAAAAGTAAATTTTTAATTAAACCGCGAATAATTTAATTCGTCAATTTCAGTTTTTAGTCATCGTCAAAATGTGGAGCCATTGATGTCTTATTAAATCAGTTTAGATATGTACGTGGATAATTAAAAAATGTGCAGATCAGTTGAAGCTTTTGCGAAAACTTTAGATTTAAATGAGTAAGAGCAAAAAGCGTGTTTGTTATTAGATATATTTATTTTGGAACTGTACAAATGGGTTATATCAAAAAAGTTTCGCATGTCTATATTTTTATTTTCGCAGCTAAAAAAAAATCCAATCGGCTATGAATTGTTAAAAAATTTAAACAATTCGACGATATTTTATATTTTATTCCAACTTTTCGAGTGAAAAATTATGATGCTTGTCAATTTGAAGAAAAAACATATTTTAGAACTAAAAACTTGGAGCAAAAAGCTTTCAAACTCATTAAAAATCGATACTCTTACTCTTGTTGTGGATAAACTGAGTTAAAACCATCAATCTATATCGATATTTATTAACTTCGTAAACTTCAATTAATAAAAGTTTAATTACTAGAACCAAACATTTTATAAAGTACCTACGTAATAAAAAATTAGTAGTAGTATTAATCAGAAATCTATAATGTTATGATGCATATTAATTTCTGCCGTTTATTTTTAAAAATATTAAGGGAAAGGACTTCAAAAAGAATTAACGTAATTACATTATCCTTTTGATTTGAAAAGATAAGGCAAAAATTAAATTTATTATTTACTTTTGTATACATTTTTCAAAGAATTAAAAATGTGACACAAAGTCAATTATATCTTGAAAAGTAATCCATAAAGTTAATTTAAAAAGCATATATAATACTCTATTATAATATTTCCGGTGGCTTTATTTGTAGGTAAACCACAAAAACATATGCCGCAGCTTTTGCCATATTTTACCAAAATTCTTATCATATAATAGTTTTAACAAATGTAAATTTACATTTCAGATAACTGTAACTGAGAAAAAAATACAATTTAAATAACAAAAATGTTCCTATAGACACGGTTGCAATCCTATACTTTAATTTTTTCAATGCATATATCCACGGTACATACTGTGGCAGGTACTGTGGCACAAGCTCACAGCTAAAGTTACAAGAGATATTTTCGTGGAATATAATTATAATGAAAGAATTTTTTTTGCTTAATTTACTACTGCTAAATTGAACAAATTGCCTTTTATCGATTACCGCTGCCCCCCCCCCTCCCCCTACTATTTTCAATTCATCTGTTTGCTCATCAATAACTACATATAAACGATTAACCATCTGCATATCCTCATTAATCATTGGCCATTAGTCAAAGTTCAAATAATTCTATCTAAGATTAATTATCGCTAATCATATTTCCATTCATCCATCGGTGCCAGCTACTTCTTAGCTAGCGCGAAAGAATTGCGTTTTGAAAATAAAAAATACCGACGAGGCAATAAAACAGCGCGTAAAAGTATAAGCGAATTAATTAAAGCCTCTTTTTTTATAGAGTGCGTTTATATTATGCTATATATAATAATATAAAAAGGAATTTTATCGCCTTATTCGTTTTACGCTATAAAATAACTCTGTGTGGAATTGGAAATTTCGCGGCTTATGTCGTAACTGACACACTTGCTTTTGCGATCAATTTTTTTAACACGCTATTACGGGGATTGTTCCCTTTAGATGACCATTAACTCTGGAAATCTTAGCCTTAAGCTCGAATTATAATTATCATGTAAAATTCAATAACATTACGCTGTACAAATAAGCTTATCGCGGTATTTGTTTCTGATTGTTCAAACTATTGGAAAAGCGACCTCTACACGCTCCTACCGACTGATGGTACTTTTTAAGCGAACGTGTTTTACGCTGAATATTAAAATGTCATGACATTAATATAATGATTTTACCGTTCCTTATAAAGTTTATGTACGCTGTAAAAATAAAGTTCTACGATTTATAATATAATAGTTTATTAACATTTTAGTTTAATTATTGTTTTAAAATTGAGTCGAACAAATCTGTTAAGGCAATTAGCTTGTTCACGAATTATTGTAATGGGTTTACTTTTGTAAAATTATGTTTGTTAAATTTTTAAACGGTTGAATAACTTTCAATATGAAATATAAACGTTGGAAATTTCCTCAGAATGGAATTTCTTTGCATCGGATTAAATTGCAGAAAAAATAACAGAAAAAGATTAATGTTAGGAAATAAAAAAATATTAAATTATAATCAAATAGTTTGTCATACTCGTGTACATGCTTGTCTTTATTCAGAATAAACTGACCTACATCGAATATTGGTTTGTTACTAATCAATAGATCAAACTCAAAAAAGAGAGAGAGAGAAAGAGCAAAAAGATTTTTGTCAGAAATATAAATTCATTTATTGGACGTCGATGTGTATTTTGTTGAACTTTAAATTTGTTCGATTTAATTTAATTTTTAGTTGTTACGTATGAAAGGCAAAAATATATCGGTTTAAGTCCGAGTTTAAAGTAATTTTCTTGATTTATTCATTTCAATGTTATTGTAGTTATATATTGTGTAATTTTACACTAACAGAATGAATATTTTTGGTAATACCTTGTGAATGAGAATTTGAGTAAAAATAGTAACAGTAAATTTATAGAACACACAAATTGATAAAGAATAACTTTTTTAATTGGAAAAAGGATTATTTATATTGAAAGTGGTAGTACGACGCGGTACAATTGTTAAGAGATTAAAAAAGTAATTTTATAAATATAAAGTAAATTAAAAAGCCAATTATAAAACCACATCGTCATTCTCAAATTGAAAAATTAACAATCCAGTTTAAATTAAGGTAGATTTGATAATTAAAAGAAAATTGAGAATCAAAAAAATTTAATACAATTCTAAAATTTACTTTTTATAAAACATGATTCTTATAAGTCTTATAAATTAATTATTGAATATTTTGTTCATATTTATTTTTATTGAAAATAAAAAAATATAAACAAATCAATTATCGCAGTACTATTTCCGCGAACTGTTTCCATAACCAATTTCATCCTCAGCATATCAATACTGCGTGAAGTATCGTGAGAAACGATATTCAAGTGCTCAGGATATTGAAATGTTTGTAATTTTAATGAGCACATTTTCTCGTACATATAATACTTAATGGGTTGTATTTGTAAAACAATGATTTTAACATAAAATTGTTTCATCTCGAAGTTTATAAAAATCTTTCATGCATTATCATTAATATTTATATTATAATATAAACTTCCTCTGAGTATCCAAAGTAGGGACGAAACTTTTTTAGGTGCTAAATCAGACGAGTATGAGAATTGATTAAGCACCACAATACTTTTTTTCAGCAAAGTTACATATAAACTTGCCCCTGTAAGCCGGTACATTGTCATGCAGTAGTATCCATGCTCTTTACTTCCGGTATTCAGGTTGAACTCCCCGAATCCTGACCCATAAACGATGCAAGACTCACAAGTAGTAGTCTGCGGTTACGGTTTGACCTTGTGATGTGAATTTCTTATAGAATTAAAGGCAACCATGAGATCTTCTAACTCTCCTTACCGTCGCGAAATCTTACGACTCGTTGCATCACTTCCATAAACAATTTGTATCATTTGAAAATTTTCTGCAGCACTTATACCTAATATGAAGCAAAATTTTACGTTACGAACATTGCTCCGTCGCATCTGTCTAGACCGACGCTTCTGCGGCACTGCCAAATGTTGCTTTATTCCGAACGTACCGAATATGATAGCGCTTTGAAATGTACATGGCAAGAAGTGACTTACTGTGACTCTACGTATCTCAGAATTCATTCACGGATGGCACATGTCACCTTTTCCGCGGGACTCACTGTGTACTTAGTAATACTGACGCAAATATTTTAGTATACGAAAGGAAAACGATTCAACAACACAAGAAAATATTTACCAACACATAGAGCACGCTTCGAGAGTTTATTTTTAAAACAAAGCAATTAACTTAAAGTTATTTGCAAACGGAAAATGAGTGTCGATAATGCAAGTCACGCACCGTTTGATATTCCACCTTAATTGGTGTAATAAACACATGCTTAGTTCAGATTTACTTGCACATTAAGTCAACAATTTCATTAAACGATCTAACATGGAATTAAATATAAATTCAGTTACAACCCCAACATCCATTACTGTTTACAACTCCTAATTCCTCGTCCATTAATCACCATTCGCTATTAACCACCTAATTCTTTATCCCTGACTTAAACCATCCCCCTCTTATCCCTCCAATTTTTTATTCAACAAGAACCATAAGGCACTCGACTAAATATAAGATAAGATGAATTTAAAAATAAGCGGTGATTTTTTCTGCGGCCCTGATAGCATCTGGGTGTGATGCGGAGTCTACTTAATTGAATCAATAAGGGGAGTCTCGTCTTCCGACCACCCATTAACTTTATCAGATACGAAAATAATTGACTTTTAATCCATCCAGTCAGTGGTGCCTTACAAAAGGAATTGATTAAGAATCGCGACCATCGTGCATCGTTTTATCTTTGCGAGGCACCTCCTGCGATAACAGCAGTGTATGATTTAACGCCGGGCGCATTAATTTCTTAAATAACTTTTGAACTTTCTGATGAAAGGTAAACGCCTGATGAGTGCAAACGAAATGGGGGAAGAAGTGGCAATGGCTATTATAACTTTGCAAATCGATAAGTCGTCATTAAGCTGTCGCGCAGTTTCTAACCAATAACAATGCTCGGAACGAAATATTTTTCGACTCCAAACTTAAGGGGAATATACTGCGACCATACGCCTAGGAATGTTTCAATGGATATGAGCGCCGGAATGATCAAAGAAAGTTTAATGTTTCAAGTACGGCGCTGCTCAATTGTACACGGCGGTTCGTACGTATCTTATTTAAATGGTGGGACTGAAAAATTTTCCCTCTCTAAGCAGCTTTCCTTCTTAATGTAATTTTTACTTTTCAACTTCAACAAAAATGAAAATCTTGTTACAGAAGGGAATATAAGTCGTAAACATCCTTTTGGATTTAAAACCCCGTCCGAATATCAGCGGAAGTTTTATCCGGGTTAAAAAATAATTGGTTAAATGGAACGGATAATGAAATGTGGATGGAAAGTGGCGGGGGGGCAGTGGACAATCGCGAGTGAAAATGAAACAACGGTAGCGATTGTTGATCATAATTTATCGACCTTAAACATTCGCTGGCGAACAAACGATTGATAGTCGTTTATGTAATCAGAGTTTATAACGAGGAATAATAGTTCTAATTTATCAATCACGAAATATGATCTGTGTTTCATCGACGATCGGCTTTCATCGTTTATTTGTCTTCATTGAACTCGTGTAGGACTATCACTCAATTGAAAACAGATAGCACGCCACAAAGTGATACTTCATTTCTCCGTCGAAGAAACTGAAACCGAAATCGGTAGCATTGCTAAAATAATATTTTCTCGGATTTAAGTTCAATCCTCGGGTAACATTGTTTTGCAAATAGCACCCGTTTTATACATAATAAATATAAATAACAATTAGACAAATATAATGGTTCAAAATAAATATTTTCTAACAATATTTTGCTGACCTTGAAACAATTCTTCCAGTAAAACAAAAGACTGTTATACTCGTAAGAAAAATTGTACAATTATTATCAATATAAATTAATACCAACGTTTGAATAACACTTTGAACTTGCTTCGAAATTAAGAAAAGTGAACGAGAAGCGATTCGACAAGTTTAATATTTCGCTGATCGAGTCGTATTTTAGCGGATACTTCGAGGGCTCGGATTCTTTGCGCACCTTTGCAAGAAAATTTCACGGATCGTGGCGCGATATAAACAACAAAGTGATTCCGATTGTTAATGAGGTCGACTCGAGTGAGCAAAACGTTCTTATCTGGAATAGCAAAATCGATGGAACAATTCGCAGCGGGGAGGGGTCTCGAAGTTGCGCCTGGTATATTCATAATTACAAAGATGTTACATGCATGCTGATGGGAAGCACGGAGTATATATATTGTACGCCTAAGTATGTATGCGCATATATATATACAGGCATGCACACGTATTTATATGTATACACCGTATATAGGTGTTCAACCTAACCTATATTATTATTATCGTTATTATTATACATATATGTATGTATGGAGCAGCTATAGTGAAGTAAGTTGGTGCAGAGCTTTTGGTACAAGGAAGCTGCCAGTCCAGTTCCCATAGGAACGGCCTTCAGGCGTTGATCCTTTAGCTCCCTTTGAATGAGTTTATCATATTGTCCAGTAACAGTCTGCAAGAGTTACGTAATAATGGCCAAGACTGCCTTGTATTATACCGACGCTATACTGCATTACTTGTTCGTGGAGGTATACGTGTCTGTGCTGCTACGTATAATTGCAGATATGTGTCCCCCCGCTTGTGTGACTCCGCGTCTGTGTGCTCGAGAAATCTAAATCCCGAGAGGATTAGCATATAATGTTTCATCCACTTTGTAATTAATTTGTATTAGCATTACGCGCGACAGGCAATAAACAAAGAAATTTGTTTCCACGGCGATTTATATTCCCCGACCAGGGCGGCATTTATTTTCACTCGGGATAAGCGACTTAATTGAATGGAGACGGCCCGCACGATCCCTTATCTTTAATTATCGCTTGACCCTGCGGGAATTTTGAATTCCCCCATTTTTCCACATAATCCTCGGCTTCGATGCAAATATAATTGGTTGCAAAATAAGCCATTCTTGCCTTTGCTCCCGTCATCGTATCAAATCTATCGCAATTGCTCTTATCGAGCAAGTCCTTTCTCGCGGATCAGTTACGGTACTGCTATTTAAACTAAACATTTTGTGGATAAACCAAATCTTAGGTACGAGCTGTATGCAATACAAATATCTTATCTATGAGTGTATTTGGAAATGGAATAAAAATACTTGAAATAATATTTATTTACTTTTGTTTTGCTATGATACTGTATTGTCCAGAATTGTAGTTAGAAAAAGGTTTTTTTTTTTTGAAAGTAGTCCTTAAATGTACTCTTCTGTCTTTATTCTTAATTTTAAATATTTACCATTTAAAGTATTTTTAAAGCGTAGATTTTACGGATTGAAGTCACAAAAAAAGTTGAAAAGGGTATTTAAACGTATTTACTTTCCAATTTTGAAATTAATTTGCACAAAAAGGTTTAAGTTGTAAACAACATTTTAATGAATTTCTTTTTATACTTTAACAAGTTTGAAAAATGGTCAGTGATCCTTTAACTAATAGAACGTGAAAAGTCGGTCGTTAAAACACTATTATATGCATAATTGCGCGCAATAAATGATCTACAAAGCTAACTCTCGACGAAAAATAAAAATAATCACGCGAGTTGGTCGTAAAAAAGCACGTATTTCGATTTAAGCGTTGCTTTAATCCGCAAAATTATACATGTGTCTTAATGCGAAGTAATTTAAAATCTATGTCAATGTAAATGAGTTATGCCATCAATTCGGTGTACTTTAGTCCAGGAATTCATAAATTTAAACGAGAAAAAGCGCTTTTTTATGACTATATTTTAATAATGAGTTAATTGAATTATTCTAAATTTTACTTAATTCAATGAGTTATAATTATTAATAATTTTACACGCCTAAAAACTACTTAATTTACCTCCCCTTAATTGTAATTAACTCAGTTCAAGTCAATTAAAGTGAACTTACACTAATCTAACCCACCACATTCTCGTTTCAATGAATTTCTCTTACATTACTGTTAATTATATTAATTTACATTAATCTGAACTAAAATAAATTAAATTCGGCTTAAAGCGTAACTTATTTTAATTTACTTACATCTATCTATTTATACGATAATATTAACTTAACTCAATCTAACTCAATTTACAATAAGCGTACTGAATTTAAATTAACTGAATTCAATTTAACTTAATCTTACTGATCTTAATTAAATTCAGTTAGCGTAATATTTGTGTAATTTAATTTAAAATAATTCAACAGATCTACATTTAATTCAGTTTGGCAACATTTTATTTGTCTTTATCCGTCTTAAAGTAATTTGGAGATATTCCTGACCGTCTGAAATGTACAAATTGCGAGTGAAAATTAAGAAAAGCATTTTCTTGAACTTGGAAATAATTTGATTCATTAGCAGAATGGCTCTCGCTTCATTAATGTTGCACTTGTGCACGTACGTGATTTTGTGCCTGAATCATTTATGCAATTCTCAAGGATGGCCCGAGTGCGTCGGGATTTGCTCAACACGTGAATCACGTGTGGAACACTTATGATACGCGTGTGAATTTCCAATGATATCGCATTTGTATTACTATGAAATTCAATATATACTGCATGCAACGACGCGTAACGTGTATATTTGAGCGTGCAGCAGTTTCTCGCAAGCGGCAAGTCTTTCAATCAACACTATATAAGAAAGATTCACCCTGCTGTGAGCGTTATTTCTTCGTTATACTAATTAAAGTTAAATTCGCTTTGCGTCACAGCTACTCGAATAATGATTAATTAAGTCGTATCCTGGAATATTGGTATTAAGATGAAGACGGGCAATCGCCTGGCGTAAGATTTTCCTCTTCTACTTGAACATTGTTAGAAATTCGTAAGAATAAAAATTTGATCACAATTTGTAATACGCCATTAACTGAGAGTTTGCGAGAGGGAACGGTTGTTTTCTTTATCTTAATGGAAAAATAACAATGTGAGATTCAATTAAAAACGAGTACTAAGAAAAAAGAACGGTATTGTTCTTTTGATACCAATCGTAAAGGAGTGAAGTACAAATATTTAATGATTCTGGGTTTTACAATTCAATTGTCTCTAACTTGACCGAATGATTGATTATATAGAATTATCATACTCAGGACATCGAACATTTTTCATTCTGTGTTTGTTCCTTAAGTAAATTAGAAACTGCAAGGAGAAAAATACCATATTGAATTATTATACTGTATGGTTTGTAATAAACTGTATGGAATGTAATTATATACATAATTAGTAATTCTTTATATATAAAGCAAGATTTTTGAATTGCGAAATTTTAGATGAAAAGAGATTTTTACATGAAAAGTATATTTATCTACTGCAACAAAGCATATACGTGTTTGATACGTGTATCTCGCAGTCTGTTATATACTTCGTAAAAAAATTACTAAATTATATAAAAATTGATGAGAAATATATTTTTCACACTTCCCGCATATGCACTTTGGTGCAAAAGGCAATTCAATTTCAGACTAATTTTTGTAACACTTATTTTTAAGTCCAATTTAATACTAAAGTAATATTTAACCCTTTTTTCATAGGGTGCTTTCTGTCAAAGGAAAATTTAAAAATGATTAAAGGCGACTAAATTAATATTTCCATCAAGTGCGACGTTTATCACGAGCATAATTTATTTATATTTTAAATTGTTTCTGTAGAATTTTTTTAGGAACAATTATTTTTTATTATTATTTAGTTTTTATTCCCGCATTAATTTATTTTCGCGTTTACTTAATAATATTTTATTGAAAACATTATTTAATTTAATTTCAAGTAATTAACAATGTTAAATAAGAGCACCAAAATTAAACCAATCAAACTTGGCTATGAAATTGGGAAACTCATGAAAAGTATTACATTCTACTACAAAATATAAAGTTTGTAAACCAGAAGAAAAGGTAAACGTCAGCAAACTATAAAATAAAATAAAAACAAAAAAATAATGAAATGAAGTGATCAGTAACGTTTTGCTGGACTGACCTAAACAAATCGAGACAAACAAACGAAACACTTTCGTTGCAAGCGGTCAGTATACTATTTTCGAGTGAATAGGTCATTTTACTTGCTTCGTAATGTAAACAAAACATTTCAGTTTAAATCGACATTGTTACTTGACCCGAATAATCATAACTATAATTCACACCACACGTTCTCCATTTGTTGGTGAAATAAAAATATGAATGATATTGGTAACAATAATTTGCGCGATCAATACATATTTAACCACAGACCGAGACCTAAACCTTTTTTGTTGGGTGGCGCAGTACCTACCCATTATCAGTAGTAATAATAATAATTTACACAGTTAAATAAAACAGACAGAGGTAGGTTTCTAGGTAGTTATAGGATCTTGCCCAGTTTCCCAGCTGGGGTCCTAGGTCGGAATTTAGAATCAGAGATCAACTAGTTTTCGACCTAGGACCCCAGCTGGGAAACTGAGCAAGATCCTATAACTATCTAAGAACCTACCTAGGAAAACAATGCTGAACAATGCTGAGAAAAAAACTGAAAAAAGGTGAAAATGTCCAATTTTATCAATTTTTCAGTGTTTTTTTAAAGTTAAACAACTTTTTTAAGCATTATTTTCCACAAAGCTTGATACCAAGATCCATTACGACCCTTACCAGGTGGCGCAGTCATCTATCGTCATTACTTCTATTATCTCTTGCGATAAGGCAGAGCAACGTAATTTCACTTACGACAATAGTAATAACAAGAACAATAATAACAATAATCGTTCTTCCGTATGAACACGATAAGCAAAACAAATGAAAGCCGAGAGCCGGCAATTAAAATGCGATAAAGTTTCGACAACGAAGGCTAGACTAATTATCGAAAGGGCGCGAAATGATTGGTTTGCCGATGGAGCGAATCCTTGTCTCGGCGATAACGACGATAGTCGTCATTACCGCCAGACACAAAAGATGAGTTCGAACTCTCGAAAGCGGACGATAGGGACGTCTCTCCCTCGCGCGGTGCAACACGAGAGCTACTCGAGAACGTTTTCACGCTCTACTTATGCTACTCGTATATTGTGATATCGCGTGATACCCTGACGCCCGGCTCTCGCCGCCAACTTGCAAACAAACTTATTTGCATCGACCGCGGCGGGGGAACAAGGCGAACTGCACGCGTAACGTCAAGACGGAATAACCGCCGGCGAATATGAGGAACATATTTAAATCCCAACGGCGGAATTCGCCGCGGATCCATCCCGGCGAGGAGGACGCTTTCACACAATGTTTGACTTATATCAAATGGAATTTATTTTTCAAACTGCAAACTGAAAAGAAATTCAGATTACTTTGAAAAAGCGTGCCGCCGCGCGCCAATACTTGCTACTTCTAATCTCTTATTTACGTTTATTCAAATCGTGCCGAATTGCATCAGTGTTTCGTTTTAAACGGGATTTCGCGTTGGGGAAGTTTTTTGAAAAGTGCGCAAAAAATTTGTCAGCGTGCGTGCGGTGACTGGGGCGAGAAAATTATTGGGAAAGAAGTGTTGCGGAAAACTTGGCGCTTTGAATAATGTTGAAAATAATTTGAATAGCTTTGCGTTTGCATTTAGTTGCGGTTTTCATATTTTTTGGCTGGAAAGTTTTCAGTTGTGTTAATAAATTCAAATACAATATGATTTTAAATTTTTTTTTTCGTACACGTTGCAAATTAAATGTACGTAGATACAAATGATAAACAAAAACAAATGCTTTGAATAGTGTTTTTCGTACCCGATGAGAGTTTGAAAAAAATTCAAATTATTATTGAAGAATTGTCAATTTTGTTCGTAATTCCCTCTAGATGAGTTTTCATTTTCAGTTTCGCGATTGTTTTTTTAGTTGAACTCACACCAAACACAAAATTCATAAACACGTAATAAAAAAAGTTACAGCTGGATTACGTTTAATGAAAAATACCGATAAAAAAAAAGTAATTGTTTCGCGCAAGAATTAACCGTGCGATAGATCAATTTTAATATTGCTATTGTACAATATTCAAGTGTCAATAAATTTCTTCAGAGATATTTTATTTTATAAGATAAAAGTATAAAAGGTGTAATAAGAATTTGGTATGGAATGTACTTTAGATAAATGTTCCTCAAAATTGTTTATTCAAATTTTTATAAAATTTCTAAATTCTCATAAAAGTCAATAAATTTCCAAAGTTGATATTGTACTCTTCACAATTACCGTCATGATTGTAACTGATATTATAAATATAATAAATTACAAAAAAATTATATCAAATTCATTTACATATTTATAGTTTTTTTTACATCTTGTTTAATGATTATTCTACAATCAGCAGGATACAGTTTAATAGCACGTTGAGTGACTTTATATTGTCTGTAAAAGCGATTTCCGCTTTTCTCATTTCAATCCTAAATCCTTTCCTGTTTACGTGCAAGTTGTATTTTTTATTCGCCGGCACACGTTGTTCGATCGTGGACGCCTGTCGAATGTCTGCTCCAACTGTGGGTCCTTTCTGCACAACTCAACTTACGAGCGCCGACTCCCTTTATAGAACTTGTCTTTTCTTTTTCTTAACTCTTTTGGCTCCTTTTGCTTGATCCTGCGCTCCTTCAAAGTTTCCGGCCGACTGACTGATACGAGCACTTTGTCGCTGTCATCCTGCGCTGTTGTTATTATTCACTCGCAGCGCACTACTTTTTGTTTGCGATCAAATAGTCGATTTCCCATCTTATCATTTTTCAAAGTTCTAAATTTAAAAGGTACGTACAGGAGGATATTTCACGAAATGTAATTTTACATTGAAAATTTGCGATCAGTCAGTCGCTAAAAGGTAAAAAAAATCGAAGGACGATCGTTTACTTTAGTTCGGATTTATTTGAACAATTTGTTTAAAATGATTTTTATTGAAAGAAAATGTGGTCTTGAATTAAACATTTTTAACTTCTCATTGAGAACAACTGTTACGACAATGCTAAAGAACATGAAATCTAATTTTCTCAGTTGTTCATTTTTCACTGAATCACCTTCAACTATATAAATAAAACAATAATATTTAAAATTACTACAATGAAAAGATGGTCTATGTTTTGCAGTCTGAAAAAAATACACTAGCTGTGCTAAAATACATGCATGTATACAATATAGAAATAATTACCGTGCACTAATTTATAAATATAACTTTTACCATACCTCTAGCTAAAAGTTATTATATTGGTAGAATAATTTTGCTGACAGCAGAAGTTGTTACTATTTATAAAATGACAAAAATGTTGAATACAACTATTCTCCTATTGTTATTGTTTCTCCTCATCGACAGCCTCACCGATAAAATCTAATCCAATTGATAATAATAATTTTGACGTAAAAGAATCACATGGCTCCCTATCGAAACGTCATTTATTATAAAGCAATGGGTAATAATTTTGAAAGGATTCACATAACTGTCGGGTGGCTTGCAAAGTAGGTGCCTTTTTTTGCAAGAAGAATTGCGGCACGTCAAAGTAAGGTCTACGAGTTTGAGCTGCGATTGTAGGGGAATACGAAAAGCCTCGTTTGAGTTCTTCCATAAATCCCTTTGACAAGAATATACGTACGCCGGTCACATTTAGCCACTGCTCTCACGTCTGAACGCCGGATATATTATTTGGAGTCTTGTCAATCGTATTTATGCAAATTCTATCTTCCTTGAAATTGCCGTCGACTAGTTAGCGCAGCTTTGAGAATGTTTTGCGAAGGAAACGCGTTCCGGTTGCAAAGTACTCTTTGCGCTCGTTTGTACGTTCGATCAATTTTTTCCGACGCGCTTTTCATAACGACGCTGTTTCATTTAAAATTTGATCCATATACGTGTTTCGTGTGTATGTATGAAAATATCCCGACACTAACGCGTTCCCGTTTATTGCGAATGTATATTAAGAGGGAGATTTATGTAAACTCATTTTAAATCAAGCAACAAAATTGTTTATTTAAACCGTACAAAAAAATTTTCGTCGGATTTAGTCGATGAATTTGAAATAATATTTTATTTGCGATTCAAATATTTAACGTTGGAATTGATCCAAGTAAAAGTTTTGAGATCTTTATTTCATTAAAAAATGATCAAATGGTGAACAAAATGTAATCGAGTTGGGATCACTTTGCAGTGATCAAAATAATATAGAACTATTTATGATTGAAGTGCGATGAGAAGTTCACGATCACTTCCTTCTTTTTATTTCCAAGCCATTTTAATATTTACCTAGCAAACTCGGGAATACGTACGATTCCATAGTATTCCTTATAATCCAATATAATAAAATGTATAAAATACATAGTTTCATCCCTTAGTTACATTTTATTGCAACATTTTTTTCAACAAGTATTTCACAAATTTTATTGCATCACTGTACAAGGAATACCATAAAGCCATACATCCATATGCCCGAGTTATTGTAAAACATCTTAATAGAATTATTAATAAAATTCTCCCATTGCACTGTTGGTATCGGGGGAAAATTTTTGGACAATTATAAATCACGGCGCAGTTAAAAATCAAGACAGATGAATTTGTCAAATGATCGACGTCACGGCGATAAATCGCGGGCCCGCGCTAATAAATCTGACGTCGTAGAAATATTCAATTCCGTATCCTTCGGTTTTCGCAGGAGAAATGTATTCGATATTTAAATGCGGACTAAAGAGCGGCAGATCTGAGCGCCGCGATAAATCAGCCGGGGCTCAGACTGCGCGCGCTATCGCGGCGTTGTCGAAATCGTGACATACTGCGGGATTTCCGAAATCACTCATTTGACTCTGTTGCTCTTTGACGTTGCAGTGAGGATGACGGATACGCAGGCGGTCGCGGGCGGCACCGCTCTCCTACCCTGCGACATGGAACCGCCGGTGCCCGGGGACAAGGTGCACCTCGTTATCTGGTACAAGGAGGGCAACGACACGCCGATTTACAGGTAACGTATATCCGATATCGACGCGCATTGTGTCCGCTCGCTCCTGGCCGTTTATTTATTTCAGCTTTCACGCGGCAAGCGCTCGCGAAACAAAGCGGTTTATAAAAAGTTGATCGACTGCACGCTGTAAATATGCATTTTTTGGCGCTGCGCAACGAGAGAAAAAAAACAACTGATAGCTTTTCATGCGCCTCTTTTTGTTCGCCGACTTCGATTTTCATTAGCTCCTACTCTGTTCCATTACTTTTCAATGTCAATAAAAAATCATCCGCGAGCAAAGTTTTTTAATTCAAACAAATCGCCGCAATCTGGCGCGAATTTTGCAAAATTTTCATGCGGATTTAAACAAATAGGGCGTTTTATAAAGAGATGAGGAAAAGCACTGTTTACCGTTTCGGGACTTTGTTTTTGCTGGGTAAAGAAGGTAATGTTTCGACGTGTAAAATGTTTCATAGAAAAGTACGAGATCGTTTGTATTGCAATTTGAAATTGTTAAAGATTAATTGTGGTTGCACTTAATTAATTTCTTAAATATTTGAGTTCTGAATGAATTCATCGGTAAATGATTTAATAAATGATTAACGTTAATAATTTAAATATAAAGATAAATCAATATCAAGAATTTAGTCTTAAAATGGCAAGTTTATCAAAGTTCTTTAGTGACATTCTTAAGTGAAAGCCTATTGAAGATTCAAGTTTTCAAATTTGAGTGATTCAACTATGGAGGTTCAGTTATTTATGATAAATGACGCTTTCAGGAAATTGAATAATTTCGTTCGTGCTCGATTAGTTTCGTTGGAGCTTAACGGGTATCCGCACAAATTTCCATGACTCCAATGCGAATTCGAACTTCTGGTGGTTTTCGAGAAATTCGAAATTGGTCGAAACGGATCTTACACACTTTGAGATTACACGTCACCAGTTACTACCGACTTGGGAGTTTTGTTGTAACAAAGATCAACAAAAACATAAATCGAGCAGTTTCGAAACTGAAATTACTGACAGTTAAATGGCACAAAGAAAGTAAGACGACGAATAATAAATTCAAGAAAGTAAAAATATTTCTGATGTTTTGAAAACATTTGTTTCCTAACAAGTTAAAGAATGAAATATTCGTTGAAATAAACATTCGTAAAACAATATAAAACCTCAAGTAACAATTTTTAAAAATCTCAATATGATCAAAAAGTAATCCGTATTGTACAAGATATGAATCAGAAATGCAATTATAGCCAAGTTTAAATATATTATCAGTGTGACCGGTGCTTTCTGTGCGAGCTGTTCAAAATGTGCGGTCGGTGAAATCTGTACAGTCGGTGCAACCGACTCGGTCGTGTAATAAGTGGAAAAGGTCGATTTCCTTGAATGTTATCTTTACATTGAAATGTTCTTTTTTTTTCTTTTCTGCAATATAGTGTTTTTATATTTAATATGTCTTTGAATTTTAAATGCAAACAGTTTCCGTTTTCACTATTAACATAAGGTTAAAAACTGTCGTCTTTGCTTTTAACAGCAATATAAATATTTTTAAAGTAACAAAATTGTTTTAAAAAATGCTCTACCTTTCTGACTCTGGAAAGACATCGCCTATGATATTTACCCACTTCTTACATCAATGTAATTTTTGGCATAGTAATTTTTTACATTAGTAACAGAAATTTTCCTGGATTTATCATCGCCATACCAAATATGAAACTTTATTATATCGAAAGTACAAAATTTTACTTTATCAGTGTGTGGTAAAATTACAGACACCGTAGACAATATCTTCCTAACGCCAGAAGGTATGGCAATTTTAAATAAAACTTTTCCTCTCGGCGTATAGTTTCAAGAATATATATTCGAACGCTAATCACATTTTCCTGGGAAACGTCAGTTACTACTTTGTTGCCGTCTACTCCTCAGATCCTGGGTGAATATAAATCGCTGCGGAACAGCCCGGCGAAAATTGGTCGATCAGCTTGAAAAGCCTAATAACGCGTTATTATTGAAAGGTCTGGGTGATAGTGTCGAGTAGCGAGTTCAAACACCGGCATCGGATGGGGGGGGGGGGGGGTTT